>JAFFST010013714.1:134815-152645 GCA_022414735.1 Noturus placidus | reverse complement strand
TACCCCCCCCCCCACCCCAAAAAACAAAAACAAAAAAACAAACAAAAAAAAACTGAACAACCATCTGTCACAATTGTTTGCATCATAAATATAAAACTCTACAGCATAAATGTTCTCATCCACATGAAACACTAATCACAATGCCTGTCTGTCTCGAACTGCAATTAGTTACACATTTAAAGCACAAGAAAATTATTGAAATTATTCATGTACATTAACTTTTATACTTTTTTCTCTTCAGTCTGCAGTTGTTAGGCAGGTCTACACTATCTTAAATATAACTCTAAACATTAATTTCTGATAGCATTTTTTTAAAATCAATCTTTATTATGCTAATATTCAGCTGCTTAAATGTGCTTTAACTCATGGGGAATTCTTGCTAGGACAGCGTGTCTTTTGTGAACGTGTTGTGCTCATAATGATGGAGCGCTAATAGGTCCTAACAGGTGGCAAAGCAAATCTTTTCCGTCCATAGACTACTAGTTGCAAACCTTTATATTTCTCTTTTTTCCCTCATTCTTTTTTCTTTTTTGCGATACTGAGCCCCTGATGGCTTTGACCTTTTCATGATGAACAGACCATTCAAGCACAGACAGCCCTGTACATCTCTATCTCTCCTCCCAACAGCACTCCCTCTATCAGGGATACCAGATAAATTATTGCATGCAATCATAAAGTATTACCTGATTAAAAACCTGATATATTTCCAGATCTCTTGAGTTAATACTGATGTCGGGTGAAAAATTCATGTGAATATCCTCAATGAAAAGATATTTTCTGGAAAAAATGTTGATGTGTACAATACTTATTTCCCCCACTGTATATGTCATTGATGCACTAAGATGTGATAATATATGATAATAATAATAATAAAAAAGAAAATTATGATGGTGTAATTTACAACTTGAAATAAAAGTAATACTAACATTTTTAATAAATATTTTCCACTTTGTCAGTTCATGGCCCTGGTGATATTTTGTACAATTCCCCAGTTTCAGTAATGTAAAAGGCCTGTACTTTTCCTGAATGTTTGTACAACATGGCTTTTATGATTTCTGATTACAGGCCAGAAATTTGTTCTTAACATTGATGTAAAGCAAAGCGGCATTATCCTCATTTGTTTGGGTAATGATAATTAAACATTTTAAAATGTGAAAAATGAATTGTTTTGGTATATCTACAGCCCATGATATTTGAGTGGAAGCATTTACTTTTTAAATATTGTTAATAGCACATTAAACCCCTATACATTTTTTTTTAATGTTACTTAGTGCACTTATTACTCTCTCTCTCTCTCTCTCTCTATATATATATATATATATATATACAGTATATATATATATATATATGTGTGTGTGTACTGCTATATGGTGGATTTGTTACTGAATGCTGACAGCTAACATTAATGTCTGCAAATGTTGCACTAACACTGTTGCACAGATTTAAAACTGACATATGAGTGATCATTTTGAGGAGCAACTAAAAATAAACTGTTGCCAGAATGTTGTACATACATTATTTGTACAGCACATCTTTCATGATGTTTATGGGTAACATTTTATTAAAAAAATTCTGAGAGATTTTTGGACTTTTAAAAATGCGATTTGCTTTGAAATGTCAATGAAATTCTCTTTCTCTGTGTTCAACAGAGTTTTTCTGCGTTCAGGCTGGGGTTGGACCTGTATCTATGTAGGCTCTTTCGTCTTCCTCCTGTCTTTATCTGTACGGCGCTCCTTAACACTCACACTTCGGCATCTCTCAAGGCTAGCTGTAGCAAGCGGGTTGTGGCTGGGTTTCCGTAAGCTGCTTAGCCTACTGGAGAATGCCACAGGGAGTTGCTACGAGCCCCTCAGTGGAGCTCATGAGCTTGCTGAAGGGACTAATGGAGAAGGGCAACCTTTATTGCTGTTACGGGTGGGTGAGACAAAGGCTGTTTGCATCAGCTCTGGCATGGTATGGCAGGGGTACGAGGTCTCTGAGGACATTTTTCTGCTTTCTTTTTGTTGCCTGCTGCTGGCTGAGGAGATGGCTGTGTTTGGACCCTATCTGAACCTGGGTGGGATGTCTGGAGCACCCCTGCGCATTCTGTTCTTATTCTGTGTCCTGTTACTGAGTCTCTGGTTGTTTCTACTTTTCTGCCTACTCGCTTATTTTCCTCAATTCCCAAATCAGCTCTTGGGAGGAGCTCTGGGTTGTCTGAGCTGGAGGGCAACGTACCAGGGCTGGTACCATATGGGACCAAGCTGGTACTGCCCTGGAAGACCTGGAGTGGGTCTTCTGACAACATAGGGACACATTAACAAAACTGTTAATAAATACATAAATAAATGAATAAATAAATTAATTTGTGGTAAATATGTTTGAATAATAATTTAATAAATTGTAATTTTCACATTTTTGTACTACCTGTTTCAGAGATTTAATTTTAAAAGTAGTATGATCCAGTTACTACAGCCCATTAATTTATTACCTCAACAGTCATTAGCAAGATTTCTTGACTTACCTTTGTCATATTAATATGCAGCAGATCATAATAATAGAAAGAGGACAAAGAAAGACTGTTTAATGTTTAACACAACGAGGTGCTCACCATCAAGATCTGCAATGAGTATGCAGGATTTATTTCTGGCTACTGCTTTGTGTTTTCACAGCTCAATGTTAAAGATATTTAAACTTGAAAGCATGAAACCTTGGGGTTAAAAACTATGATGCAGCTGGAGTATAGGAGATTCTTGCCATTTTTTCATAATGCAATATTCGCATATACAGTCATATGAAAAAAAATAAGTGCATTGAATAAGTAATAAGTTGCCTTTTTTGGACATACGTAGACAAGTAACCATTTGATCATCTTTCAAACAGTGGCAATTAATAAACTTGAACAAAACTGCATGGGAAAATGAGCTTTTTCAATCATTTATTCAGCAGAAGTATCAATAGATGTGACATTCTTCTGTGGAAAAAGTAAGGCGGCTGTGGCTCAGTCGGTAGTCCACTAATCGTGGGGTGTAATCGAATGGTTGTTCGAATCCCGGCCAGGGTGATCCCATGCCAAAGTGTCCTTGGGCAAGACACTGAACCCTAAGTTGCCCCCGATGGCAAGCTAGCACCTTGCATGCAGCTCTGCTACCATTGGTGTGTGAGTGTGCTCTCATTTGTAAGTCGCTTTGGATAAAAGCACCTGCTAAATGAATAAATGTAAGTACAGAAGCCAGTATTGCCCCATTTACCAGAAATAAATTCTCATAGGTGTTTTCATAATTGTTCAAAAGGCTTGCTGAAATTTTTGTCCACCATTCAATATTCTTTCAGTTACCAGATGTTTGAGGGTTTTCTTGCATGTACTGCCCCTTTCAAATACCTCCACAACTTCTCAAAGGGATTCAAATCCGGGTTTTGACTAGGCCATTCCATAACCCTCTGTTGCTTCTTTTTGAGCCATTCCTTGGTGGATTTGTTAGTGTGGTATAATTTTATACAGAATTGCTCAAACAGTTTCAATGGCAGATGGAGAGGAAGATAAGGACATTGAAGCTTTCAGTCAAGAGAAGAAAGATGCTTGAAAGAAAGGTGCCATTATAAAAAAAAAATGCTTTCATGTCACTTCATAATCTAGATAGAATTGATCATGAAGACTCAATACATTTGAGCATCACAACTCAAAAAGGTTTTCTTATTTAGCTCTTTATTCAGATCAACTTAGAAACAATAAACGGTTGACTTTTGCAAAACTACAGCAATTCTTTTAGTATTTTTTTATTTTTAGTAATTCTTTTAGTATCTCAGTGTGATTCAGTGCGTCAGTGATTTTCTTCCTTTAAGCATTCGACGTAGAATCACCTCGATGCCACTCTGCGTGCTGATCCTTTTAATCCACCCATGAGTCCTCTTTCGCTTGATGTTGTTTGGCTGATATTCGGTGCCTCTTTTCCCAGTGCGGACCTGTTGGTAATGCCACGGTGGTGACTGAAAGAGCTCACTTCCCTTTGTCTTAGAGATTAGTGTTCTCTGCTCACCACCCATCCATGATGAGAACAAGAAGCTGACATTCTGAAGTTTACTGCAACTGGAAGCTGCACCATTGCTCCTGAAATTTGTAAATAATCATTAATCATAATGTAACATGTATTTGTGTCCCAGAAAAGCTGCCATTACAGTCTAAAGCTGGTTTTACATTGTATGATTTCACCGTGTGAAAATGATTACTTGTCACACTGTATGAGATGATCCAAATAACGTCTTGCCTGAATTCAAACTGTGTGATAACATTTAATCAGTGCTTTCCACACTAAAAACAGGGTCTCAAACAGAAACACTGAGATTGAGGTAATAAAGATATTTCATTTTTTACATTAGTGGGTTTCCTTTGTAGGGCGCACGGTGGCTTAGTGGTTAGCACGTCCGCCTCACACCTCCAGGGTCCGGGGTTCGAGTCCCGCCAGGGCCATGTGTGTGCGGAGTTTGCATGTTCTCCCCGTGTGTCGGGGGTTTCCTCCGGGTACTCCGGTTTCCTCCCCCAGTCCAAAGACATGTATGTTAAGCTGATTGGCGTGTCTAAAGTGTCCGTAGTGTATGAATGGGTGTGTATGTGATTGTGCCCTGCGATGGACTGGCACCCTGTCCAGGGTGTACCCCGCCTTGTGCCCAATGCCTCCTGGGATAGGCTCCAGGTTCCCCGTGACCCTGAAAAGGAGTAAGCGGTTGAAGATGGATGGATGGATGGATGGGTTTCCTTTGTGTTTTGCTATTACAACTATCATAGCTGTAGCATCATCCTGCTGGTGGCTTTTAGACAAGTGTTATAGCACCAGTTACACTGAGGTTTTCATTTAAAAAGTTACCCATCATTGACTGTCTTTTGTCGCAATGGCACTAAACTGACAAACAGTCAGCACATTGCATTACATTCTAACTCACAACCAAATAATTTGTTTTATATATATAAAAAATATTATATACATTTGTCTCTGACTAAAAATCGCAGTGTAACGCCAGCTTCCGATGGATTTTTCAGCAGCATTAATCAGTTAATTATTCAGTAGGATATAAATCAGTTAATTATACAACCGCCACTAGGTCTTCACTCAAATCGTGCATTACTGATTTGTTATATTTGAATAATACCATTTAAAAATCCTTAACTTTCCTATGTTGTTTACCCGCATATTGTTTAAGAAGTCACGACACTCAGCACCACTAGGTGGCAGCAACCCGCCTTCAACCAACCCGCCTTCAAACCCACGAAGAACAAAACATAAGTATGCTCGGGTTTCCCCACCGAAATATATAATATAAAACAAAAGGCAACACGTGTACATACTTTGCGCAACAAGCACATTAACATTCTAACACCAGCTGTGTTGAGGATAGCATATATATATATATATAGCGATATTACAGCGTTAATGAAGGAAAGGAAACGTTTCGACCTCAATGACTTTCCATGAACACGATATTGAGTGGTTATTAAAACACAAGCAGTCACGGAGGTCTGATAACCTCTGTCTCAGGGGCTAATGTTTATTAATGTGTGTTAGTTTTGTGTTGTCACACGTACAGATAATCAAAACCTAAGTCTATAGTGTAACACTAGGTATTAAGATGAGGCAGGCCACATACTACTTTGAACTTGAGGCATGTGAGCGTGCATAAACTGTGAGTCACATGAAAACGCTACTTACCGACATAAAATAGTCGCTCCTGGGAAGCGTAAACATGTTCGGAGGATATTCATTTCGTCCACCAATATTTATACGAAAAGCAAAACACAGCCAAACACACCGCAGGACGATGTTACTCTGACCAGGCGATGCGAGGGAGAAACGATCCCTAGTGCCAGTGCTGAATTTTCAAAATAAAAGCACGATAGTACACCCAGTTCATACAGAACATTTTACTGACTTTGAATCTCTTTCAGCAAAATGAACGAATCTTTATTCAAGGTATTCCGTTCATCGTTCATTTGAGCAGAAATAATTAAAAAAATGTTACATTTCAATAGCCAAATTCCCCCAAGAAATCTGCTTACGCAAACTTTGATCATATTTCGGAAAAAAAGAAAGAAAAAAAATGAGAATGTAGCCAAGGACAAATTATGAGCAACAGAAATTATTAATTCAACACTCAACAGGTTCTCAAAAAGTTCACAAATTATTAAAAATAATAATTATAATAATAACAATAAAGCTAACATTTGAGAGTAAAAACGAAATTGTTTGTAAAGAAGGTTGTGAATTATAAACTAATTTCGGTATCTACCACACTATATATGGGGCTGTCACGTCACATGACAAATAAACGAAAGATTCGGACCGGAGAGGTGAACCTCTGGGTACTCCGGTTTCCTCCCCCAGTCCAAAGACATGCATGGTAGGCTGATTGGTGTGTCTAAAGTGTCCGTAGTGTATGAATGGGTGTGTGAGTGTGTATGTGATTGTGCCCTGTGATGGATTGGTACCCTGTCCAGGGTGTACCCCGCCTTGTGCCCGATGCTTCCTGCGATAGACTCCAGGTTCCCCGTGACCCTGAAGGAAGGATAAGCGGTAGAAGATGGATGGATGGATTTTAAAGAATTATTTGTGAAGTGGATATTCATGCATTATACCTAGTGTTTTATATCTGATTCTGAAACATTTTTGACAATGAAATGATGAATTATCTTTGGCATGAGGAAGCAGACCCAGACACACCAATGCCTCAGCCCTCATGCTTGTGTTTGTAGGTGGATGAAATGTATGCTCTACTGAAGGCGAGAGAAGCTGGTTACAAGCCAGTGAGGATCTTTAATGAAAATGATAATCGCTTATTTGATTCACAACAATAATTTGTTAAAAATATATAATTACATTACAATTTACACAGTTTACACAGGGATAAAAAAAAAAAGTTCAGTAGAATGAAATTCTTACGATTTAGGGTTATATCAACAAAGCAGACACACTATGTACTTTTGACAAACACACCTGTTGTGTAGACTAAAATCGCTGTGCATTTCTCCTTTAGGAAACCCTAAAGATGCTTTACAACAACAATGACAATAATAAGAGGAAGAAGAAGAAGAAGAAGAAGAAGAAGAGAAAGATCAACAAATAAACATTGTATTGAACATTGCAAATAGTATAAAATGGCCTGTGTCTTGATTATTGTCATTTAAATTAGAATTTAAAGAGAAATTGTAAATTTATTACCTCAAGATTATTAAAGTCTTAAGTATTAACTGAGAAGAATATTAATTATTGATTGTGATTTATATGCATTTAAATTTCTCAATGTCTTTGAGGAATATTTTCCACAAGACCAAGAATATATTAATGCCACAGATTCAAAACTTCATTCTAGTAAGGAGATTAAGTTGTAAATACTTTGATATTAACTGCTCTACTCTACAATCTCACTGGCTTTGCTTGACTCATTTGCTCCCCATGATTGTTGATTCTTAGTCAGAATAAGGGGAATATTCTTTAAACTGTGTCTCGACAAATCTGAGAATATCTAGAACAGGAATCTGAGGCTATCATGGGTACAGACTCACAGAAACTAGACAGTTGAAGATGAAAGGTAAATATAATAACTTGCAGCAGCAGCCGGCATGCACAGACAGAGGATAAGATAGCTTTTATTTTGTTAGGTGCTGGGAAAGAGGGATGATGGGAGTGCAGAAGGGACATTGTTTCCTGGGGCAGCGGGAATCATTGTTGTCTGAAAGACAAAGAAAACACAAATGGATCAGCATCACCATATAGCCAAAAGCTGCTCGAGCTGCTGAGGTTGTGGAACTCTTTTATCCTTTCCAGTCTTCTCTGAGAGGGCTCCATTCCCACGCCCTATGGCCACGTGCTCTTCTGTGGTCCAGTGTAGTCCAATGGTGCTGAAACAGCACTGTCCATTCAGCACCCAGGTGGGAGTAATTTCTTGCACCTGAAAAAGAAATCCTGCAATGACAGAAACCTTCGGGTTGTTCGGATGTAACTATTTTTTGCTTTTGCCATACATTGAAGAGGGGCTTGGTCCATGACCAGGGTGAAGTGAATGCACGATCAACATCTGGCTACCTTAGCACTGGTTAGCTTGTGAGCACTTGCTTCAGAGTCTGGAATGCCTGCTGTGCTGCCTGGTCCATGTGTCCCTTTTTAGTTAGGTTTGAGAGTGGGGAGAGTAGAGTGGAGAAGTTGGGGACAAACTTCTGTAATACCCTAACGACCCAAAAAAGGCACGTACCTGTCACTTGGAAGTGGTTCATGGACGACATTTTCATGGGTTTTGATACAAGTTATCCTACCACATCTGTGAGTGGATCATGATGATATCCAAGCAGACTGCTGTGACCTGCCAATGTGCTTGTAGGATGATGTCCTCAGTCTTGTGTTTTGTGTGCGGGGCTAGGGCTACCTGCCAGTAGTGTTTTGTGAGCTCTAACGTCGAAATAAAACAGGCTTTCCACAAGTGCCCCACCGAGGTTGTCCGTGAAAGGGGTAGCTGTACAACTCAAATACCTGGTTTAGTAAAGGAACAAAGAAATCATCTTAAAGATAGGAACAGAGAAAAGGCTAATGGAATGAAAACCTATTAACAGCAGACTCATGAAAATCAGAATGAGAAGAAGGCACATAAATCTTATTACCCTCTAGTGCTATGCCCTCACAAACACTGACAATCAAGGACACATTATACACCCAATTGCAAGCAGAATTAGAAAGCACACCTAGACATGACATGAAGATCATAATGGCAACTGGAATGCAAACGTCGGAAACAACAACTTGCACCATGAGAGGGTCATTGGGAATGATGGCTGTGGCATCATGAATGATAACAGAGAGAAGATGTTAGTTCTACATCAACTACAACCTTGTCATCGAAGGAACTCTATTTCCACACCGCAACATCCATAGGCTGACCTGGTGTTCCCCTAGTGGAAGAGACAAGAACCAAATCGACCACATCATAATCAATGGCACCTGGAGAAGGTCTCATGTGGTTGTCAGAGTGATGAGGAGAGCCGATATTGGTAGCAATCACACCTTGTCACAGCCATGCTCAAGTCGAAGTAACGGAGATCCCCAATCTGAAAACATTGGAACACCACCAGATCGTTGTGAGCAAACAGCATGAACCCCAGGCCAGGAAAACATGGACAAACAAGCTCCAAGTTCGTGCAGATTTGGATAGCCACACATAGCCAGACCAAAATGATAATAACACTTAGTAGGAACAGATCCAAAGAATATACACTGAAGCGAGTAAAACAAGATTAGGAATGAAACAACAGAAATTAAAGGAGTGGATCACACTAGACACCTTGAGGGCCATCAAATATAGGAGAAAACGTAAGAAGCAAGTTATGGAGACCAACTCAGAACAACTGAAGGAAAGATATAAGATAGAGTATAGGGAAGCAAAACAAACTGTGACGAAGATGGCAAGAGCAGACAAGAGAACATATACAGAAAATCTTGCTATCTTGGCAGAAGAGGCTGCAAACAGGGGAGATCAGGAAAAGGTTTACAATATTACAAAGACTATATGTGTGTTCAGAATTTAACACAGTAGATCATGAAATCCTTTTGCAAAGACTTGGTCTCATAGCTGGGTTTCAGGGGCCTCTGCTGGAGTGGTTTGCCACTTATCTCAATCAGAGATCTTTTTCTTTTAATGTAGAGAAGTGTTTCTCATCCTGTGCGCAAATGTCCTATGGTGTTCCCCAGGGTTCCATTTTGTGTTCCCTTCTCTTTTCTCTATATATGCTTCCTTTAGGTCATATTATTGAGATACACCACTTATCATGTTATTTCTATGCCAACGACACTCAGCTTTATCTTCATGTGAAAAAGCTAATTTAAAAAAAGAAAAAAAAAAAAAAACAACAACAAACAGCTAAAAAAACAGTTTAAAATTGACAAAACCAGCTACAAGACAATAAAACTGAAATAATCGTCTTTGGTCCATCAGCTCTGTCCTCTGACATTGTCAGTCACCCTGGTCCCCTCTCTTCTAACTGTGTCAAAAACCTTGGTGTCATTTTTAACTCTACACTTTGATAAGCAGATTAGTGCTGTGGTTAAAAGCAGTTTCTTTCAATTAAGATCTATTGCTAAAATCAAGATTATGCTCTCAAAGAAGGACCTTGAAACTGTTATTCATGTGTTTATAACATCTAGGTTGGACTATTGTAATTCTCTCAATCTGGGCTTACCCATAACAACTATTGATCATTTGCAGTTGGTACAAAATGCAGCAGCCAGATTACCTGTGCTCACGTCTCTTCACTGGTTAATGGTCAAGTTCTGTGTTGATTTTAAAATTTAGTTTTTTGTTTTTAAATTTTGCATGGATTGCTCCACAGTATATTTGTGATCTTCTCACCCCATACACTGCTTCAAGACACCTTCAAGCATCCAGTCAATTACTGCTCTCAGTTCCTCATTCATGACTTAAGGCAAAAGGTGACTTGGCTTTCTTCGTGGCTGCCCATAATCTTTGGAATAGTCTTCCTCTCCATATCAGATCTTCCCCTTCTGTTTTTGTGTTTAAATATTCTTTCAAGACTTAATATTTATATTCTTTATGTTTTAATTGAGGGTATACATTTTTCATTGGCCTTATCTTTGGTTTTTGTTTACTCTTAATTTATTTTAATTCTGTTTTATATTGCTTGTACAGCACTTTGGTTTCAACATCAGTTTTTTTTAAATGTGCTTTATAAATCAATAAACTAAACTAAACATTTTTTGTCTTATTAAATTAAAGAGAGAATAAAAATAGGGGCTGGGGAGAGAATGGCTTTATGTGAGGTGGAGGACTTTGCATTGTTTATTGCAAACAGGTGTCTAATGTGTGTGCATTATAAGTGCATTATTTTCCCACATAATCTCCATTTTGTTCGATGCAAGTGTTACAGCACTCAATGTGTCTCTGGATTCCTCTAGGAATATTTTAAAATTCCATTCTAAATTATGCCACACGATTAAAGATTTTCATTTGACTCACCCTTGTAGTTGCTATAATGTAAGTGGTAACAGGAACTTTAGGTACTATAGGTATTAATACAAGTACAGGTGCAGGTCATAAAATTAGAATATCATCAAAAAGTTGATTTATTTCAGTAATTCCATTCTAAAAGTGAAACTAGTATAATGTATACATTCTTTACACACAGACTGATATATTTCAAGTGTCCATTCCTTTTAATTTTGATGATTATAACTGACAACTGATGAAAAACCAAAAATCAGTATCTCAGAAAATTAGAATACTGTGAAAAGGTTCAATTTTGTAGACACTTTGTGCCACACTCTAATCAGCTAATTAACTCAAAACACCTGCAAAGGCTTTAAATGGTCTCTCAGTATAGTTCTGTAGGCTACACAATCAAGGGGAAGACAGCTGACTTGACAGCTGTCCAAAAGATGACCATTGACACCTTGCACAAGGAGGGCAAGACACAAAAGGTCATTGCTAAAGAGGCTGTCTGTTCACACAGCTCTGTGTCCAAGCAAATTAATAGAGAGGCGAAGGGAAGGAAAAGAGGTGGTGGAAAAAAAGTGTACAAGCAATAGAGATAACCGCACCCTGGAGAGGATTGTGAAACAAAACCCATTCAAAAATGTGGGGGAGATTCACAAAGACTGGACTGCAGCTGGAATCAGTGCTTCAAGAACCACCACACACAGACATATGCAAGACATGGGTTTCAGCTATTGTAGTCCTTGTGTCAAGCCACTCTTGAACAAGACACAGTGTCAGAATCGTCTAAAGACAAAAAGGACTGGACTGCTGTTGAGTGGTCCAAAGTTATGTTCTCTGATCAAAGTAAATTTTGCATTTCCTTTGGCAATCAAGAGTGGAGAGGCACAGAATCCACGTTTGCTTGAAGTCCAGTGTAAAGTTTCCACAGTCAGTGATGGTTTGGGGTGCCATGTCATCTGCTGGTGTTGGATCACTGTGTTTTCTGAGGTCTAAGGTCAAAGCAGCCGTCCACCAGGAAGTTTTAGAGCACTTCATGCTGCTGACCAACTTTATGGAGATGCAAATTTCATTTTCCTACGGGACTTTTTACACCTGCACACAGTGCCAAAGTACCAGTACCTGGTTTAAGGACCATGGTATCCTTTTTCTTAATTGGCCAGCAAACTCGCCTGACCTTAACCCTATAGAAAATCTATGGGATATTGTGAAGAGGAAGATGCGACACGCCAGACCCAACAATGCAGAAGAGCTGAAAGCCACTATCAGAGCAACCTGGGCTCTCATAACACCTGAGCAGTGCCACAGACTGATCGACTCCATGCCACGCCGCATTGCTGCAGTAATTCAGGCAAAAGGAGCCCCAACTAAGTATTGAGTGCTGTACATGCTCATACTTTTCATGTTCATACTTTTCAGTTGGCCAACATTTCTAAAAATCCTTTTTTTGTGTTGGTCTTAAGTACTATTCTAATTTTCTGAGCTACTGATTTTGGGTTTTTCATTACTTGTCAGTTATAATCATCAAAATTAAAAGGAAGGAACACTTGAAATATATCAGTCTGTGTGTAATGAATATACATTATACTAGTTTCACTTTTTAAATGGAATTACTGAAATAAATCAACTTTTTGATGATATTCTAATTATATGACCTGCACCTGTACATTTCCACTTACACTTTCATGTGCTTTCGCCAAGACCATCCAAACACACATATATTTCTCATATTGAGGGACTTGAGAAACACCTTCCTAACACTAAAGCAGACCACACAGTTAACCAGCATGAAGCTGGATTCACTAAGATAGCAAGCCACCACGTGCCAGTGTGTGGTGAATATCATCATGCTTAGCCAGGCCACTGCATAAGCTTTGCTGATTGGCTTGCTAAATTTGCAGGCATTCCACAGATTGGACATGTCAGGACCAGTCAATATCCACTTGAAAAAAGACAATTTTTCACTGCATTCTTTGCTCATATTTACCAAGGGTGCCAATATTAGTGGAAGGCACTGTATACCATATATGATATTCATTGATACTTTCTAATAGAATTTGAGGGCCCCCCTCCAATTGTGGGTCCCTAAAATATTCACCTCGTCTCACCCCTAGACTAATGACAGTGCTTATGTGTGTTAGTGAGTTGCTGTTTATGTGATTATTGTTTAACTCTGTTCTCTTGATAAATTCTGACCTTTTAAGTTTTATTTACACTTCGTAACTTTTCAAAGTCATAAAAGAGCAAGATAATTTATTAAATTTTGTTCAAACTAAAAGAGACAAGTAAAAGTAATTAATGATGACCTTTAGTTTTAATCTGTCAAGTTTGAGATTACACAAATGCAACTTTGTCTTAAAACTTGCCAAGAGGGGAGGACCACTAGCTAAAACGCCCAAATCTTACCGGAAATGATTGACTGCTCAAAGATGCAGTCTGATTGGTTGTCGAGGAGTGGATGATGTGAAAACAGTAACTGAGTAATTTTTTTCATTGCTCTACAGAAATCCACAAATTCATAATTTATTTACCATAAATATATCATTCTAGTAAGTCCCGATGTAGATTCACTTGTATTTGACTTCGGTTCACACAAATAACACTCAAACCCCTTATTCCTTTCTTCCATCCATTCATCATCCAAAAGCATTGATTTATACATCTTGAATTTTCATGCCAGGATGTGACTCAAAGCACATAACTCCATCTTATGATATCCTTTGTTCAACAAACTCTCCTATCATTTCTTTAATTCTTCTATCACTCTCTCTCTGTCTTCACTCATTTTCACTAACTTGATTTTAAAACTACAGTCAACAAATTTGTATAAAGCTGTACCTATTGACCCAATATTAGATACATGCAACTCTTGACCCTAAAGGCTAGGTTTCACATCACTGATTAATTATTTTACTTAGAATATTACCTTTTTATTATAATTTGTTACCTTACAATGAATGATATTTCCCATGCAAATTCATGGTTGTTCATGTAGTTTATTTCTATTTCACTTCATAACTTAAAACTAAACTCCATTTAAGATTATAAACATACATTGAGTTTAGGTCCATCAGGAACACCTATTAATGCTCATGTTCGGGGAACACACAATACTGCATTGAGTGACTTTATTTTTTGATGCTGGACAGTGCAGGAGAGGGTGAACATATTCCAGAGCTTTACTCTTCATCAAATCCTTTCTGTATTAAAAAAAAGAATGTAGAGAAAAAACATCCAGTCATTTGCTTATTTAGAGTAATATATTAAAGCAGTCTACAATACTTTAAATGACATATTTGATAATTACATATCAAATTGACATGAAGATGGTGAAAATTGTACTGAAATACACCACAAACACACCTTTGACCCAGGTTCACGGCTCTTTGCACGTAATTTGTTGACCTGGGACTCAGCGACGTCAGCCCTCTCCTCAGCTTCATCCAGCTCATGCTGCAGTTTGCGGAATTTTCCAAGATGAACATTGGCCTGTTCTTCCTATGATACAAAGTTTACACAACAAATTAATTACATGTTTCCAGTATTATTACATCATGTCCATCAATCAGGTTACTTACAGCATCTTCAGCAGCTCGCTTGTAAGCCTTAACTTTAAGTTGCAGCTTGTCCACCAGATCTTGAAGACGGCCTACGTTCTTGCGGTCCTCTTCAGACTAGAGGTTATCAGTTAAAAATAAAGCAACATTATTATGTTTAAATGTGATCAATACTGGTGATTAGATATTGGAAAAAAGTGCAAAAATAACATTTATAATCAAACCTGGTAGGAAAGTTCCTTAATGCGACGTTCATATTTGCGAATTCCCTTCACAGATTCACTGCTTCTTTTCTGTTCTGCTTCAAGTTCATTCTCCAACTCTCTTACCTGAAATAAATTTGATGAAATTATACACAGAATATTAAATAAATATACTGACTAAAATATAGCACCGTTTATTTTTTTTAATGCAGTGCAGTATCATTATAACATTTTCACAGATTAATTTTTACCCTGTAAGGTCTCATTAGCAAAATGATGACAGTGCTTGTTTATAGAAAATTTGAGGACAAAAGAATATTTAAAGATAATTGGACAAAGAAGTATGCATTTATTCTTCTCTGAAAATAATACATTAAAAATAATAAAACTACAAATATTAAAAACATAAAGTGTTGTTTACCATTATTATTTACAATTTGTGTAGAATTTGAGTACAATGCTGTACTCACTCTGGCCTCCAGCTTCTGCACTTGTTTCTTGCCCCCTTTCATGGCAATTTGCTCTGCTTCATTCAAGCGTTGCTGTAGGTCCTTAATTGTTTGTTCCATGTTCTTTTTCATCCGCTCCAGATGGGCACTGGTATCCTGCTCTTTCTTCAGTTCCTCTGCCATCATGGCAGCATCAGTGATGGCCTTTTTTGCTTTTTCCTCAGCATTCCTGCACTCTTGTATTGAATCCTCCACTTCACATTGAAGCTGGGATATGTCAGCTTCTTGTTTTTTCTTTTGATTCAGGAGGCTAGTATTCTATAAGTTGAAAAGTAAGTGATGTGCTGATGCACATTTATTAAAGATGGCAAGAAAAAGCAATAAGACATGCAGGAAAGAAGTAGGACTCACCTGTGAATGCAGAAGCTGAACTCTCTCACTGACATCTAGTAGTTCCTGTTCTGCAAGCTTGCGGATTCTCTCCGTTTGCTCTAGTACGTTCCTGAGCTCCTCAATTTCTGCCTGTAACAGAACGTTACGTCTCTCTACAATGGCAGTATTCTCCTTCAGATCATCGTTGGCGTGGATAAAATCATCCAACTGTATCTGGCAGTCCTAAATAAGAAAAGATTGTTTTTAGATATTTGTTACAGTATATACTGTATTTGTCCGTTTAAATACTTATACTTCTTGCCTTGAGGTTAGACTGAATTATTTTGAGCTGCTTTTGAGCCTCTGCAGCCTGTCTATTGGCTTGACTTAGTTGGATCTCCATCTCATTAAGATCCCCTTCCATTTTCTTCTTTACTCTAAAAGCTTCATTCCTACTACGAGTCTCTGCCTCCAAAGAGCTTTGCAGGGTATCAATTGTCCTCTGCAAGTTTCTCTTTGTCTGCTCCATTTCCTCATCTTTTTCAGCCAATTTACGTTCATTTTCAGACTTTATCTGATTGAATTCCAGTTGACTTCTTAGTATTTTCCCCTCTTCATGCTCTAAGGAGCCCTGCAATAAAGGAATACATTTTTAACAGAATAAATTTTTTAAAATGATGCCACTTTAAAATTCACAGCTGAATGTTGTTTGATTGCTTTACCTCTGCTTCCTCCAGTGCAGTCTGGATGTCTGTTTTTTCTTGCTCTAGCTGTTTACGGGCCTTCTCTAATTCATGGATTGTCTTTCCACTTTCACCGAGTTGTTCAGTTATGTCACTTATCTCCTCTACAAAAAAGAAATATTACAATTAAAAAAAAAAGTCTCTGGATTATATAGTAAACAGTAGCCCAAAATATGCATATTTAATCATTTATGCACCTTGGAGAATCTTATTCTCCCTTTTCAAAGTTTCCAGGTGATCTAAAGATTCCTCGTATGAATTCTTTAACTTGAAAAGCTCGGTACTCAGAGAACGGGCTTCCTTCTGGGAGCTTTCAAGCTCACACTGAGACTCCTCATATTTCTGCTTCCACTCAGCAAGGACCTTGAAAAATAAATAAATAAATAAAAATGTAATATGTATAGAGTGGGGGAAATAAGTTTTGAATGTCAACATTTTCTTCAGTAAATATATTTCCAATGAGGCTATTCACATGAAAATTTCACCAGACATCAGTATTAACTCCAGAAATCTGGAAATATAAAGAAATCTAAACATTAAAGTCCATAAATGAAGTTATGTGTAATAAAGTGGAATGACAGTATTGAAAAAAAGTACTGAACACACTAACTGAAATTATTTTAATATTTAGTAGAAAAGCCTTTGTTTGTAATGACGCTTCAAGACGCTTCCTGTATGAAGAAATTAATTCGTCGCAGTATTCATGTGTGATTTTGGCCCATTCTTCTAAATATATTGTATTTAAATCTTGTTCAATTGGATTCAAGTCAGGTGATTGGCTGGGCCATTCTAATGCCTTAATTTTTTTCTCTGAAACCAACTGAGAGTTTCCTTTTCTGTTTGCTTTGGATTGTTGTCCTGCTGGAAGCTCCACCCACATCTCATCTTTTTCATCCTGGTGGATGGCAGCAGATTCTTCTCAAGAATCTCACAGTAAAAGGCTCCATTCATCTTTCCTTCAATTATATGAAGTCTGCCAGTACCATGTGATGAAAAGCAGCCCCACACCATGATGCTTCCACCTCCAAACTTCACTGTTGGGATAGTGTTTTTAGGGTGATGTGCAGTGCCATTTCTTCTCCAAACATGGTGTGTAGTATGACAGCAACAAAGTTAAATTTTGCTCTCATCTGCACAGACTACACTCTCCCAGTATTTCATGGCCTTGTCCAAATGAGTTGTAACAAACTTTAAATGAGCTTCAACATGCCTTTTCTTTAGTAATGGAGTCTTACGGGGTGAGCGTGAGCAGTGGAGTACATTGCCTATTGTTTTCTCTGTGACGATGGCACCTGCTGACTCCAAGTGTTTCTGGAGCTCTTTTCAAGTGGTTCTTTGCTCTTGGGCCACTCTTCTGACTATTTGTCTGACTCGCTGGCCAGAAATTTTGCGAGGAGCTACTGTTTTCCTTTTTTTCTTCTTTTTTTCCCTGTGTCATTCCACTTTATTACACAAAACTTTATTTATGGACTTTAATGTTGTGAATTCCTGACACACACACACACACACACACACACACACACACACACACACACGTATATATA
>JAFFST010013714.1:124218-134778 GCA_022414735.1 Noturus placidus | reverse complement strand
TATATATATATATATATATATATATACATATATATATGTCGAATGTCTTGTAAATCACAGAATTCAGAAAGGTTCCATTTAAACACCTGAAACATAATTGCTATACCAAGGCCTCAATATTCGATGAATTCTTTAAATTCCAGTAATTTTGGGGAACTGAGTTGTAATTAGTTATATAAACCATTGTTTGGTGTTACCTTATCAAAATTCCTTTGTTTCTTGTCCAAGGCTGCAGCAGCTGCATTTGATCGCTCCATATCCACCATGAGGTCTTCAATTTCATTTTGAAGTCGGTGTTTGGTCTTCTCAAGAGAGGAACATTTAGCATTAACTGCCTCCACAGCCTCTTCTGCATCCTGCAAACGCTGAGCAAGTTTCTTCCTGTATAAAAAAAAATAGTGTAAATACTGTATAGATTTTCAACAAGCCAGTATAAATGACATTATAAAGGCGTGTTCGGAAATTGTTATATAATCTGTGGTGGAGAGCACTGTCTAATGCTATTTTTTAACACAGACTGTATTTGTTGACAGACCGATCATCCTTCACTGCTACTGTCACCTTAAGAACAGTTGCTCTACTGTGTTTCCATACATATCGTACAAAGGTGTGAGCATCATCTATCTTATCATCTGTATATACTGTACAGAGACTGTACAGGGCGGCTGTGGCTCAGTCGGTAGAGCGGGTTGTCCACTAATCCACTAATTGTGGGGTTGGCGGTTCGAATCCCGGCCCGGGTGATCCCATGCCGAAGTGTCCTTGGGTAAGACACTGAACCCTAAGTTGCCCCCAATGGCAAGCTAGCACCTTGCATGGCAGCTCTGCTACCATTGGTGTGTGAATGTGCTCTCATTAGTAAGTCGCTTGTAAATGTAAAAATGATATTTCTGTAAAGCTGCTTTGAGACAATGTACCATTGTAAAAAGCGCTATACAAATTGATAAATTATTATTATTATTATTATATAATCCTTCAGACTGTTCACAGATTTAACATACAATAGATTAACATTTATTGTGAACATTTGATATTGTAATTATAAAGCCTCAAGTTTGATCAAATCTGTGACCATTTTCACATAGACGTTTATGCCTTACTTCGCTTCTTCCAGTTCTTCTGTCCTCTGGATAGCATCAGTCTCATACTTGGTTCTCCATTGAGCAACCTCAGCATTAGCCTTAGTGAGACTACGCTGCAGCTCGGTTTTTGCCTCCTGCTCCTCTTCATACTGTTCTCTGAGTAGATCTGAATCATGGCGAGCAGACTGTACTGCATGGGCAAGGGCATTCTTGGCCTGAAAAAGAGATGAAAGTTCAAGGCACTGTTGGTTAGTAGCATTAATTATATTATTACTGTTATGCAGTAATAGAGAATATATACATTTTTCATAATCAATCATTTGGTGTAATCAGAAACTCTGCCAAAATTTTGTATTTTAATAAAAAAAAAAATTCAACCATAAACTTTTATTAAAATGTATTTAAAATCATAATTTCTGATTGGTAATGTAATTTTTTTCATTATATACTTTTCATTAATTCACATATCTTTGTTTAGAAGCAAATGTGAAATATTTATTGTTTCGAATTTGAATTAAAGAGTGTAATATTTTGCCCTTTGGATGTTACCAGCTTAGTCCACATTTACATAAAATTAATATAAAATTTGGAATACTTTACCTTAACCTCCTCTTCAAGCTGCCTTTTTAGATCATCAAGCTGTTGAGAATAGGACTGTTTTCCCCTTGTAAGCTGAAAGATTAGTGAGTCCTTTTCTTCTACCTGTCTTGA
Source organism: Noturus placidus (assembly GCA_022414735.1). Lineage (NCBI taxonomy): Eukaryota > Metazoa > Chordata > Actinopteri > Siluriformes > Ictaluridae > Noturus > Noturus placidus. The sequence goes on along the minus strand of JAFFST010013714.1, from coordinate 132,985 downwards.
CAGCTCATCTATGGTATTCATAACATAGTAATATTCAAATTAAATAAAAATTTTCATTTGGTAAAGTGAGAACAATATATGTGGCATTCTCAGCATACCATTCTCAGATTGAAGCTTTGCCTTCTGGGTTACAAAATCATTGAGGGATCTTTGGTTTTCCTCACACTTGTTTCGGAATTCATTCAGCTGGTCCTCCAAAGTCCTACTCATTTTCTCCAGGTTAGTCTATCAAAAGTCGATATGGGATACAAGGGAAATGTTGCATTATGATACAGTACATGTCAATTTCCTGTATATACTTTACAAATCTCACTTACTAGAGTGGAGACACATTAAACCACATTGTTTTTTGTTTTTTAAAAAGAGATTTAATGAATTTTACTTTAAATTAATTCATTATATATTAATAATTTATCAATTTGTATAGCGCTTTTTTACAATGGTACATTGTCTCAAAGCAGCTTTACAGAAATATCATTTTTACATTTACAAGCGACTTACTAATGAGAGCACATTCACACACCAATGGTAGCAGAGCTGCCATGCAAGGTGCTAGCTTGCCATTGGGGGCAACTTAGGGTTCAGTGTCTTGCCCAAGGACACTTCGGCATGGGATCACCCGGGCCGGGATTCGAACCACCAACCCCACGGTTAGTAGATTAGTGGACAACCCGCTCTACCGACTGAGCCACAGCCGCCCTATTAAAACCCAAACATTTATGTTTTGTAGATGGCTTGCATTCATGAAATTTTACATGTTCATTCCTATCCCTATTTAGAAAGGAATTATCCAAATGTTGATCATTGTTGGATTTTAGTTAGAATTTGCTGTATAGTGAAATATTACAAAAAAAAAAAATAAATAAATTATAAAAATCTGTGTTGTTTTCTTGGTTAAACAACAACAAAAAAAAACCCTAGTCCCTAAACTATTTTCTTTGAGAGTATCATTTTAATTCTAACATTATATTTAATTGTTTTATGTTTAGGTATGCAAATTTATATATATTTAATTACACAGGGCCTTATTTGGCTTCATAAATAAATGTACATTTTTAACAGGTCTAAAAGAAAAACTACTTGTAAGAATATCAGAAATCAACTGGCAAAGATTGTGATAAATGTTGTTTTAAAAACCCTATTAAACTGTACAGACTTGTATTAAACACAACACTGGCCTAACTATGAAAGGTTTGCATTAATTGAATTAGAACACATGTTTTATCAGTATATTTCAATTCACATTTATGGAATATGCAAGATGCCTTTCTCCAGAGCGACTTACAGAAGAATATGCAGAATCAATGAAGAATCACACAAAACACTCAGTGCGTGTTTCTTCTGTGATCAATAAGCTTAGAGTTTGTGCAGACTTGTATCAAATAAAATATTTCACGTTATATGATATTTTGAAATATGAATTATTTTTATAAACAGGTGTTAATGCTGTGCATTGTACATTATATATAGATACATAATATCTAGTACTAGCCATCTCATGGACCTGTAGTAAGGCACTTAGTATACTTTGTGTACTAAATTTATTTATAATAATTGTATTTCTTGAGTACCATACAAATGTTTCTACACAGAAAAAATTATTGGTTTCTACATAGGCACTTATGTTTAAGGGATCCCCAGGGCAACACACCAAAGAACTGAATAGGGTGTTAGTCAGAATGCATGAGCTAAGAATGTATTATTTGGAATTTCATATTTTATATTATGGTTAAAAATCCTCACTGAAAACTTACTTTGGACTTGACAATCTGTTCCATGCTGGAGACCACATCATCTAGCTCCAGTTTAAGCTCACTTTTCTCTTTCTCTAATTTTTGTTTGATCCTCTGCAAGTTATCTATCTGCTCACCCAATTCAGCCACACTATCAGCTTGTTTCTTTCTAAGTGTAGCAGCTGTAGCTTCATGGTGCAGAGTCGCCTCTTCAAGGTCTCTGCGCAGTTTCTGAAACTCTGCCTCCCTTTTTTTGTTCATTTCAATCTGAGCCACAGTAGCTCCTCCAGCCTCTTCCAGTCTCTCACTTATTTCCTCCAGTTCTCTCGCCAAATCTGCCCTCTGTTTCTCCACCTTGGCTCTGGCAGCTCTTTCGGCCTCAAGCTCTTCCTCCAGTTCTTCTACTCGAGCCTAAAATAAACAGAACTTATACATTGTTCTACATTTTATCCATTACATGCTTTATATGTAAGACATAAGTAAATACCTGCAACTCCTTAATTTTCTTTTGGAGTTGCACGATGATGACTTGATCATCCTCAATTTTACTATTCAGCTGGCTGATTTCAAAATCTTTCCTAAAGAAAACAGTTTTAGATAAATTATTGTCAGTACACAAATACATGTAACACCTAATTGTTAAAATGTTTGTCTTTTCTTACTTCTTAAGGCGTTCCTCTAGTTGTTGTTTGTCATTTTCCAGGTCCATTATGCTTTCTTGGGCCAACTTTAAGTCACCCTCCAGCTTTCTCTTTGCCCTTTCGAGATCCATACGAACTTTCTTTTCTTGCTCTAGAGATCCCTCTAACTGATGAGAAACAAGAATTGAAATTAAACCTCAGGCAAGTACCTATTTGCTATTTCATTTTTTAATCACTTACATCATCAACTTGCTGCTCTAGTTTGACTCTTATTTTGGTGAGGGTGTTGACTTTGTCCTCCTCACTCTGTAGGTCATCCAGGGTTTGCTGATGAGCCTCCTGCAGGGCTTTCTTCTCCTTGGTTAACTTGGCTATGATTTCATCCAGAGCTGCCATTTCCTCAGTCAAATTCTTCACCTATGATATAGCAGATTTACAGAAAATTGCCTTCACATTTGATATATTGTTGTACTGTAAAACTTCATGTATGAGGCACAGAAACCTTATTCTCAGTGGCATGCTTTTCCTTTTCCACTTTAGCCAGAGTCAACTCAAGATCATCAATGTCTTTCTTGAGCTCAGTGCACTCATCTTCCAGCTTTCTCTTTTTAGCTGTTAGCTCTGCATTCATCTCTTCCTCATCTTCCAGTCTTTCGTTCAGCTCTTTGACTTTGGCTTCCATCTGGATCTTATTTTTAATAAGCCCTTCACACCTTTCCTCAGCATCACACAGATTGTCTTGTTCCTGTGTGCATTGGAGCAATGAAATATATTCATAATTAAATATTAGAAATTCATTATTTTGTGAACTGTTTCAAAGTGGATTTTATACCTACCGCCTGCACTTGAAGTTGCAGATCATTCTTCTCTTGGAGAAGTGAGACCATTTTCTCTTCAAGCTCTTTTCTACGAGCTTCAGATTTGGCATAAGCCTCCTTGAGTTTCAGGAATTCCTCTTTCATGTTGGCCATCTCCTTCTCTGATTCAGCAGATCTCAGTAATGGTTTGATCTTGAAATACAGCTTCATCCATGGCCAGTTTTTGACACTCATGAATGCACGGACATTCCACTGTATAACAAGCAAGGCATCCCTTTTGGACAGAAAGAAAAAAATGAACACATTAAATGTTTACAAAAATGTGAATTAAAAAAAAAATGGTCTTGACAGACATACCTGCGTTCCACCATCTTCTGATACTCAATTCTTGAGAGAAGCCCACGAGACCTGGCTTGGATTCCTGTTAATATTTTAGATAGTCGTTCATCTCGCATTTCCTCCAACTGACCTAACAAGCCAGCTTTGAAAAACACCTGAAAACATATATTTAATAATCTCTAATTTTTGTTGAAGCAGTTTTGAAATAAAATTTTAATAACTCAAAGGTTTACCTTTGTGTGCCCAAATTTGTACTGTTGGACATCTATATCAAGTGAAGCCAACAGTTTTTCAGCCCCCTTCTTGCTGTCAATGAACTGTCCCTCTGGGATTGCAGATGGGTTAAGAATGCGGTATCTGCAAAATTACATGAGAAAGTGCTCAGAAATATTACAAGAGCAAGTTTGTTACATAGTTTATCATGAGTATGCTACTTAGGTTACATTCCAGTACCTCTGTTTGAAATCACCATAAAGGATTCTGTTGGGGAAACCCTTCCTGCAGATCCTGATACCTTCAAGCACACCATTGCAGCGAAGCTGATGCATAACAAGGGGGTTTTCCATTGCACCAGGAGTCTTGGACTCATTGGGAATGATGCAGCGTACAAAGTGTGGATGAGTTGAGCGCAAATTTGTCATTAGCTTATTAAGATTTTCCTGAAAGTCAGCAATATTAATGTAGTTAATATGGATAGTACAACTAACAGAAAAAGGTCATAGCACTTTGGACATATTCTCTGTGCACATACCCTGTGAAGTGCCGACACTGTCTGGAAAGATGATCCTTTCTTCTTCTTTTCTTTTTTGCCAGAATCAGCCATTCCTGAAAAATATTAGCATTATGTGTTAGAGACATTCAGCATTTTATATGTGTTTTCAAAGTTATATGAGATAACTTAAGAACTCCAAAGAAGCAAAACAATCTACCATAGCTGTCACAACAGCATCCATTAACTATACAGTTTTCCCCCAAAAGACATCATACTCAGAGTTCTGATTTCTTTTTTATGTTTTGGGGTTAGCCCTGTGTTTTGATTCTTACTGTTTTTATTTGATTTCTGGATTAAATTGTTACATATACATATACAGTCATGAGAAAAAGAATGCAAAACTCCTTCAATTCTATATTCTATTTATCAGGGCCAAAATAACATTTGTGTGGTCCACACCAACTGCTATAAACAAACAAATAAAATCCGCTGACACAAAAACACAACAGATACATAACTCAACGTTTAGTCTTTTTTTCACAAAGTAAAAAAAAACCCATTTAGAAACCAGGTAAGAAAAAAAAAAATAAGTACACAATTATTACTTCCACTGTCATTAAGAGAGTGATTAGCAGCCAGGTTTTACTAATGAAATGCACAAGATTAGTTCACTATCAAGAAGTGTGACTACCTCTATTAAATTAGAACCCTAGAGCTACACCATGTGACCTACAGGCCTCTGTAACCACATTAAATGTTTATGTTCATGATACCACAATCAGAAAAACACTGAACAAGAGTGGCTTTTATGGAAGGGTGGATAGGCAAAATATTTCTTCTTGCTGTGTTCTCATCAGGTCAGCATTGGTTCAGAGCTGACAGTTATCCACAAAGCTGCTGATTCTTTCCAGTGTAGTAATAGCCCAATGTTGGAAGAATTAGCAGAATGGAAGAAAAATTATATGGTAGAGGGAGAGGCCAATTGTAGGTCAGTCCATCCTGTCCCAACAGTCTACTATTGTATATCCTCAACAAATGAGTTGTCTCCGTAAGGAATGCATGGGGTTGGGGGGACTTAAATGCCTCAAGGCCTGAGGCAGTGATGGCAAACTGAACAAAAGTGGTCCATTTAGTCAAACTGGTTTCATGAGTCCAAAAAAGCAAATTTAGCAAGGCTGCTTTGTCTGTTTGGCAAATCATGTCTGACAGCACAGATTGTGTTAACAACACTTGATACCATGAAGAGATGGAGAGTCGCTTAATATCCTGGCTCCCATGTCTAGGAGTGAGGTGCCAGCTCTCTGACAGAGGGTGGTACTTCAACTTCTGTACGTGATAGACGATGGAACGTGATAGTTCCAATGTTAGCAGTAAACAAAAAAAAAAATCTAACCTACTGTTAGTGCATGCAACACACAATCAGTGACTCTGTATTCAGCCCTTGGGCAGAGCATATCTGGGCATAATGCTTCATCTAGTAAGCCACTAGAAACTCAATACAGGCATCAGTAGCAGGCATGTGTCCCAGTCTGACCTGCTTGTTATCCATCATATTAGCTAGAATGTGCTCCACAGAGCTTCAATGCAGTTGAGGCTATGGGTGGTATAGCATTATCTGTTCACTTAGACCACTGCAATTTTAAGAGTGACTACCACAACGAATTAAGGGCATGTCAGCTGTGAGCTGGCAGAAGGCAACTCAGCCCACTGGTTGGTTAGACAATGGGGGAGTTGGAATACTCTAAGTGGATAATGTGGTAGAAGGAGTAATGAATGGAGGAAAACCTGATTCCAGCCCCAGTTTTGTCAGATAGAGGAAGCCAGCTAACTTGTAGACAAAGTGCATGGTAAAGTGAGGGCAAACCACTCAACCATGTCAACATCTAACAGTCATTGGACATGTGGTTGGCTAGAGCTCAAGGGATGTGAAATAAAATGAGAGAAGAAGTGATAGTGCCACGAGATAACCTGACCGAGTGGGGACGAAGAGATAGAAGTACTGCTACTGAGCAAAAAGGCAATAGCAAGTTTGTTCAGGTAACTAATGATGCTAAATGCAATTCTGAAGAGGGAAAGCCAACTCAAAGCTAGTTTGCGTAGCACAGAATACCATAGCTATGACTATAAAAGTTCTCAAAAGTTTTTTTTTTTTTTTTTTAAATGCATTCCTTGCAACTGAAGAGATGATAGGAGGCTATTACAACCTTTTGATGACAGATAACCTATAGCTCCAACCTATAACGTATAATGTACATGTGATCTGACATGTATATACAGTGGGAAGAAGAAAGCAAAAGATGGATGTAGGACAAACATATATTTCACTTTGTGATGGTTTTGGAAGATTTCAGCATGCGTGTCCATGTGCACATGATATCCAGGTGTTTCTCACCACACCCAATACGGTGCAGTAGAACCATCTTTGCTTACCTGTGTCTACTCCAGCATAGTTTGCAAACAATAAAGCCAGCAGTTTCAGTGAAGATTTTTGATAGAGTCCTACTACTGTTTCATTTAGTGGATCCTTGTTCTTTATGAGCCAGTTGATGATGTTGTAATCCACAGTGCCAGCATAGTGAACAAGGGCAAAGTGAGCCTCTGGCTTCCCCTTTATTATCCTTGGCTTCTGGAAGTTACTTGATTTGCCCAAATGGTTGTCATAAAGCTTTGTTTTAAAGGTGACATCTGAGGCTTTGGGGAACATGCATTCCTCTTCAAGGATAGACATGATACCCATGGGCTAAAACAAAACAAAACAAGACAAAACAAAACAAATCTAACTGTTTACATTAGCAGTGAGTAAATATTAACCATTATATCTATGAGCATAACCATAGCACAAAGAGTAAAACTATACTGCTTGTCTTTGAAACATTTATCATTTATTAAACTATTGTTTGAAACCTTTATTAATTATGAATTACCCACCTTCTCAATCAAATCAATGCAGGCTTGCAAGTCCATGCCGAAGTCAATAAATACCCACTCTATCCCTTCCTTCTTGTACTCTTCTTGTTCCAGCACAAACATGTGATGGTTGAAAAACTGTTGCAGTTTCTCATTTGTAAAATTAATGCAGAGTTGCTCGAAAGTGTTTAACTGTAAACATATGAATGTATTGATGTATTGATTGAATGTATTCATATGTTGACATCAACTTCATTCTCACTGTCGCAAGAATTCTACTGTATCTGACATCTATCAAACATTGTACAAAGACATTAGAGTGCCAACTTCACAGTTGTCCAAAATCAAAGCAGTTTTCATAGGCTTCTGCTCTTATTCAGTTACAAACTTTTATCATAAACCATGTCCTCAAAATACATTTAACTGAAATAAAATATCTAATAATTGCAACTAAAATTCTGTTTATTGCAACAATCATACCTAAGAGTTCTGAATATTATAAATACAAGCGACTAATACAACTAATACTAAGAAGGAAATCTGCTCAGTGTGTGATTGCATTAAGTCCACTCTAAGTGAAACTGAGTAAAAACTTGGTTGTAATTAAGGTAGAATGTTCATACAAAAGACTTTATTGATCAATGCCATCTGATTACTGTGGTAATATTAACATGTTAAATGTTTAAATCATACAGATTATTACACCTTTTATCATAAGTGTTCTAAGAGGATACTGTATGTATGTTCTTGTGTATTCATGAACTCACTTCAAAAATCTCAAAACCAGCAATGTCCAATACACCAATGAAATACTGACGTGGCTGCCTTGTCTCCAGAGACTGGTTGATTCTCACCACCATCCAGTGGAACATTTTTTCATATAATGCTTTGGACAGAGCACCAATGGCATAGTTCACCTGTAAGAACCAGCATAAGGAGTCAAAAAAGATGTAAGAAGTACTTACTTCAAAATATTATTTTTCTTGTTTATTTTTGAAGGTAATGCTATAAAGATATGCTTACCTGTTGGACATTTTGTCCTTTGGTCACCCACTCATTGCCTACTTTAACTCTTGGATGACACAAACCTTTTATGAGGTCAGAAGAGTTCAGGCCCATCAGATAAGAAGCTTTGTCTGCATCTAAAAATAAATTAAGATTTCTGTATTAAACTGTGATAGATCATTAATGATTTTTGTGGCAACATGCATCATGCATACCCTCAGTTCCATCAGCTTCTGCCTGCTCTTCACGCTGCTTTTGCTTGAATTTCATGTTACCAAAGTGCATAATGGCTCCAGTAAGCTTGTATATTGAGTTTTTTTCCTCTTGTATGAAACCAAGCACATCAAAAGCATTCTGTAAATGAAGCAATGAAATGAAAAGCAAAGTAAATAACCACATGAATATAAGAAAGATATTAATCCTTAAAACAAATGTTACAGATGAGAACAAATATATTGTGAATAAGAGCGCTTATATATATATATATATATATACAGTGCTGTGAAAAAGTGTTTGCCCCCTTCCTCATTTCCTGTTCCTTTGCATGTTTGTCACACTTAAGTGTTTCGGAACATCAAACCAATTTAAACAATAGTCAAGGACAACACAAGT
>JAFFST010013714.1:91153-107065 GCA_022414735.1 Noturus placidus | reverse complement strand
CACACACACACACACACACACACACACACACACACACACACACACACACATTTATTAGGTTAGGATATTCTTTACAGATATTAGTACATTTCATACTATTAACCACAACAACTACTACAATAATAATAATAATAATAATAATAATAATAATAATAATAATAATAATAATAATAATAATAATAATTGACTAATGCTGGAATCCAGGTGTAAAATACTTACCATTGATACTTGCTACACATTTTATGGTGAGGTGGTGACTACGAGGTTTTGAAGATTATAGCTCTCATATATATTGGAATTAGACTAGAGCGCATTCGGACAGGTCTCCTGATAAATTCCTCCTCCTCAGTCTCCTCAACAGGATTCAAACACTGCCTTCTTCTACTAAGAATGGCTTCTTCCTTGTCCGCTTTATCCCTCCTTCTCCTCCGGCTTTGGGCGGGAATCAACACATGGTCTACAACATAAAGCTGACCAACCACACAGTCAGATATATTGACACTGATGCGAGGATGGGACACAGGTGTAACAGATGGGGGTGTGCTAAAGGAGATGGGCTTCTCAAAAGGGGTGGGCTTCGAAAAGGCACCTCATCCTCATCACCACCATCTTGCACCTCCTTATGCTGATCAGGCATGTAGACGTCATCCTCGTGGTCACTCTCCACAGTGTTGTAGTGGAGCTTTTGGGCAGGAAACAGTGGGTCAAATGATATTTCCTCCCTCCGTCTTCCTGTGTCGAAAGAGATGAACAGACTGTGAGACACGTCTGCAAGTCTTGTAAAAGGAACCAGAAATCCTCATGCGAAACAGTTCTAAAAATCACACAAAAAACCCCTTGAAAACTGAAAAAAAAAATATTTAGCAACATTGGCTATGCTAACTAGCTGGCTAGCTAATCTTAGCTTGGCTAAAGTTCCTCCTCAGCATACCTATTTGACTTTAGTAAACTTTTAGTAAACTTTAAGAAAATATAGGTCTTTTTAAACAAGAGAGAAAACACAAAAACAAGTGCTAGCAAGCCTGCTAACATTAGGCTAATTATTATGTATCTTAAACCATTAGCTGAATGTTTTATTTCTGCCTACATTAACATTTACACTGTTTTCCTCTTTCCTGTTCATTTCCCTGTAGTTTGCTGCTTGTACTATAACACATTTAATGACATTTTAAGTGAGTCTAAAGATTTTAATGCTCTTTATGTTGTACCCATTATAGCTATAATACTCAAACAGCAATGTGCTAATGCTAACAGCTAGTTAGCTTAGCTACGGGCCCTCATCAGCATAACTATTTCACTTTATCCACATTTTCTGACAAACCCGTTCATTTTAGGCTAATTATCATGGATGTAAAATTTGCATAACAATAATAATTGATTAGCCTGCTAAATCTGACTATTTTACTTTGTCACGGGGTACGCGCCAGGGATGTCCTCTGTCTCCCTTACTTTAATAACACTTAGAACTCTTCCTGTTTTTCAGGGTATAATCTACAAGGGAATTGAACATAAATAGCCCTATATGCTGACGACTTATTACTTTATGTTACAGATCCAGTTGCATCTATTCCAGATATAATATGCATATTAGATGACTTTGGGAAATTTTCCAGGTATAAACGGAACCTACAAAATAATGAATGCTTACCCATAAACCAATCAGGCCAAAAAAATTAACAGACTGACATACCTTTTCACTGGAGGATTCAAAATTTAAATATATCGGCGTTAATGTCACTCATTCCTATTCTGCATTAATGGCGGCGAATTTTACACCCTTAATTTCATACATAAAGTCAGCCTTTCAAAGATGGGCAGCTCTACCACTATCCCCTCTTGGTAGAATAAATACGGTAAAAATTAACATTCTTTTTTCACTACTTTAACAATTTATTACCTACTTCAGTGATGTATGCACCATGGAGGTGCATTGAATTAAGGTGAACGGTAAATACTAATCATCTTCATTTTTTTGTTTGTTTGTTGTTTTTTGTTTCCCACTTTCTTTTGGTTTTGGCTGTGATTATTTTGTTGGGGCCGGGTATGGTGGGGATTGTTGGATGAGGTGTTATGTAAAATAGGATTTTCCAATAAAAATTCTATGTCAGAAAAAAAAAAAAAAATGTTGTGGAAGGATATGAAGCAAGAAGTTCATATGAGGAAAGCCACCAACATCCCAGAGATTTTGGGATGTATAAAGCTGTTCTGTACTGAGGAATGGGCTAAAATTCCTCCAAGCCGATGTGCAGGACAGATGAACAGTTACTATAAACATTTAGTTGTAGTTGCAAATTTTTTTTTTATTATTTCACACGATTTCAGTTCCAGGTACAGCTTAAGCATTGGGTCTTATTTATCAGGCTGGACATGAACAGATTTATTCCTGTATTTCTGTAAGAGCATTTACACAAAAAAATGTGTTATTCATGATGATTCTATAATTTTGGAAAACTATCATACTCGTGCTCCTGAGTGTGTGTACATTTCTGCATAAGAAGACTAATACGGTTCATTCTTGATGTACTTCAAATATTTTTTTATATTTTATATTATTTGCATTAATTAAAGAATATGAAAAATAAACAAAGCAAGCCAACGCAAACCTACAAATGAAGACAAATAAAATTAGTAATGTAATTGTCAAAAGAGATGGTGCCATTAAAAAAAGAGGGTTGGCTGGTCTGTCTGTGCATAGTTATATGCTATAAACAAATGCTTCAGCTGACACAAGATTTAATGCTCGCTTTGCTTATGAGGGAAAAGATGATTAATGAATGGTAAGATTTTTTTCAGACAATGTTAGCTGGCTTATAAATGAGTTCCATTTGCCATAGAATCTTCTTTTAAACAATTTTAAAATAGCAGTGTCTCTGTAAGACATGCTTGGTGTGCATGAGCACTTGAGTACAGTGTAGCTCTTTTTTTTCTCCTTTGCTTTCATGTCACCTCACTTAATCCACACCCAATTCACCTTTTCTATAATTTGCCTCTAGATTTTGCCCTTTTCAGGTGTTGTTTCTCTGCTTTTTCATTTTCATTGGCATATAAGTGACAAAATATCTTCCATTTCTGTCTGTCTGCATTTTGTTTCACCATTTAGTAGTCATTTCATGTTTCTAGCCCTTTGTGCACTTGACTTTTTATGGAGTTTTGTGGGCATCACTAAATGCCAACGAGCTGTGTTTGGAATGTGCTTTGGACTTTAGGAATTATAATTAATCAATTTGTATAGCGCTTTTTACAATGGACATTGTGTCAAAGCAGCTTTACAGAAATATAATTTTTACATTTACATTTGACTTACAAATGAGAGCACACTCACACACCAATGGTAGCAGAGCTGCATGCAAGGTGCTAGCTTGCCATCGGGGGCAACTTAGGGTTTAGTGTCTTGCCCAAGGACACTTCGGCATGGGATCACCCGGGCCGGGATTCGAACCACCAACCCCACGATTAGTGGACAACCCGCTCTACAGACTGAGCCACAGCCGCCACAATTATCAATATAAGCATCAATACAAAGCAAATCTGAATTTCCTAAACTTTTATAAATTTGGCAGAAAAATTTCGTTTGGTTTATCTTTCACAAACGTTATACACAATGTTACTAAACGTTGATTGATAAATGAGGCCTTATGTAATAAGCTCACACATGGTCCTTAATGTCATGGATGTCCCAAACTTTGGACTTCATTTCCCAGCAGCCACTTCACCTCTGCATCAGTCACATGGCCAGCTGTACCTGATTCTCATTCACCTTACAAGGCACATGTATATAGTCACAGATTGCACTGCGCTCTGTCTTGTTTCAATTGTCTTCTGTTGCCAAGTTATGCTCTCTCGTCTCCTATGTATTGGATTGTAGTTTTCATTTTCATGTCTTCATAGTGTCTTTTATTTTGATATTAATTAAACGTTAAATCTGCTTCCCTCTCCACCTTGAACTTGTGACACTTAAGGTTTTATTACATATTTTAAACAATATTTGAAGATACATTACATTAATTTTCAGATGAATGATATACTGTATACCAAAGGTGCAATGTGAAAGAAGTGCTTTTAAATTAACAGAAAAGTATTTATGAACAGTGCCATTAAGCAACAAAACTACCCACCTATGAAGTAAAGAACTCTTTAAATCTTTGAGCCTGAGCTGCTTTAATAGCATGCTTTTAGAGAGTTTCTGATTTTTAAAATGAAATCCTCTGCTCTTCTGCAACCGTGGTCAACTAAGAATTTAAACCAATTTCTATTTTTTCCATAACAATTTTTTATTGATTCTCACACTTTTCAGAGTACAACAAAGATATATCAATACAGAATCAACATTTTTTTTACCCCGATAACAGCCCCTCCCACCCAGGAAAGTTTACATTTGATTAATTTACTCAGGATTCATGTACATGTGATTTAATTACATATGATTTATTTTCATAAATCCATACAGAATGAAACGTTTAACCCCAGTAACACCCCCCCCCCCCCAGCAAGATTTATATATGATTCATTTATATGTAGTTTTATATGTGGTTCATTTACACATGATTAATTTTTTCCCCACCCCAATCACCTCGACCCATGATGGCTACTCTAACTATTACTGGTTGTAATTTAAACCAATTTCTACTCAGATCCACAAGCCAGCATGAGTCCACCAAAGGCAAGAGGAGACCGTAGATGCCCACTGCTCTGCTCCAGCTGCATAAGGCACATCCAACCAGACAAAGACCCCGCTGGAAAGCTGGTGTCTGTGCTGACTGTCAAAGATGGTTGCCACATTGACCTACAACCAGGAAAAGTGAAAGGCAAATGAAGTTATTAGGCATTATGACAGCTGTTTGCCCTGCATCTGACTTTGTCTCTACCCTGGTATGTGGGTAAAACTACTTTACAATTGTACTGATAAGTGCGATGCGATCATGCATTTTGGGTGGATGCCACACACATTAGTAGGAGCAGTGATGGCAGCAAATTGTAATTTAATCCTTTAAAGCGTGCTCTAGAATCATCCAATCTTACCATATTAATGAGATATACCTTTATGACAGTTCCACTGAAAATTATTACAATAAGATGCTAGAAACTAGATGAAAATAGATTTTATCCTACAAAAAAAAAAAAAAAAAAAAGATTATAAAGCCCTCCCACATTATATCTCCAGTATTATACATGTCGACACCTTGCTGTTCCGGAACTACCTTGCAGTGTTATCTGGCCTTAAAACAAAACAGGTATAAATGCAGCACTCATTGGAATCCTATTTCTCATTATAGCAAATGCTCATCAATAAAATGTGATTAAACAAACTACTTAATTTGATGTCTGAGCCGTTAAATATGTAATTGTAATTACTTTGTTAACTTTTTATGAACATCACTATAACAAAATATAAAGCTGAATATTTTTGTGCTGTAATTGAGCTATAAAAGATGTTCATAAAACATATACATAATGCTAGCATCATGCTAACCATCCTGAAATAATAATTTGGAACTGAAAAATATTACAGGGAGCTCAAACCTGAAATCCACCCCCTAGTTTTGCCGCTAAACACACTTTATATTTACATAAACACACTACATCTTTATCTAATATTTCGATCTATCTATATGTCGTGTTCCTTGAGCAAAAAAAAAAAAAAAAAAATATTAACAAATACATAGAGTCTGAATGACCACTATATTAGTACCATATAAAAAGTATGCTGATCATTCTAATTATCTTGTTTTTTGGAAAGAAATGACTCGGCTTTCCCAAAAGTAAAACGGTGAGCAAAAAATGAATGCCATACCAAACCTTTAATAGCATTCCTATGACAACATAGCAGTAAGAACAAGTCTGAATCAGATAGAGAAACAGTTTCAGTGTGTGAGAAAATTAAATGCTAGCATTATAACATACAGCAGCAGTAGTGCACACACATTAATCCAAATTTGCACATAACAGGATTCATCATATTGCACCAATATCCTCTCAGGCAGCATATATTATTCTTACTGTTAATAGTATTAAAGATGCCATGGTTCATTAAATTATTTTATCTGTGTTTTAAAGTTTGTTTCACTAAGGATAATTGAAGCAGCATTAGAGATACACAGCAGGTTATCAACAAGATAAAACATCCACTGGTATGGCAGAGATGTGTTTAAGGCTGTTTTCACATAAAATTTTCTTTGCTACGGTAAAAACAAAATGCATTGTTTCAGTTAGGTTTCACACTTTTTGGATGAAAGTGTATTTTGACAGCTATATAAGTCATCCTCTAAAACCCACTGTACAAGTGAAATGTTCCATGGGCACAGATGCTCACAGAAATGGTGTTCAGGCTTTATAGGAATTTTCATATAACCATGATTGTAATTGACTGAACCCAATTCACATAAAACATATATGAGATTACCAAAGGCTTATGTTAGTTTTGTTACAATGTGTCTGCTACAGTAAAGCTATAAAGTTACTATGAATCTATGTAGCTCCATTAGATGCAAGTGGGAACTGATTATTTCTTAGCTGTGACATAGCATTAAAAAAGTATTTGCTTGCTGAATACTTGTGAGTAAACTCACTAATCTCAGATACAGTCTATTAGTAGTAGTCTAAACTTTTCAGAAGAAGAAAATAAATAAACATGTAACAATCCTTAAATAATTACAGTCAAATAAATTCCAGTGTTTGCTTTATGTAGTCTCATACAAACAGTAGAATTCTTCCATTGTATAAGGCACAGTAGATCCCATTTGGCATTCAGTGAGTCTGTGCTCCGATGTGTATATCTTTTAAAGGCAGTGAAGCCCTACTGTAGGTTACAATCCCTGAAATATCTCTCAACTAAAATACTATTATTTGATTCTTGCTCCAGCATTCTGATCACATTAATATAGTGGGTAATTGTGAATTTAAAAATAGTAGGTAGAAGAAAATGCTTTAAAAATCATCCTTTTGGATGATTGTGTATGAATAACATGAATGAATCTATTTAGGTGATGCCATATTTGCTTGTTTCAATTAAGTAATGGCTGTCACACTTATGTTAATAACCCCTGGTTTTGTCTGAGAAACAATGAGGGGGTTATGCTTGCAATTTTTTTCAACTTTGCATACACGTGAGAAAAAGAAGAAGAAAAGAAAAAGTATAAAACAACTGGTGGCAGGTAAAAACTTATTCTTATATCATATTAGATTCCAAACTGCATGTTCTTCTCTTTTTTAGCTTGCCAACAGCAAGCAAATTACTAATAGCGCAGGCGTGCTGCTATTTTAATAGTGATTTCTAGTTTTAAGTTGGAATGAATAATAAGAATCATTTATAACTATTTAAATCAATAACAATTAAACTCAAGTTGGCTCTACAAGCCTTCAGAGTTATCATTTCTGCATCCAGTTCCATGAAAAAACAAGTTCAGTTTTACTCCATGTGCCATTTCTTTTTTTTTCCTTTCCTTTTTTTTTTTTTTTTTTTAAATCCCTGGTCCCAGGACATTGTCACTACATTTGCAGATTAAAGAGTTATTTCAGCTGCAAGATGGTGACATGACGATAAAAAAAATAAAATCCATTCAGTAGTAAATCAAAAACAAAACTGACGGTGACGCTTCACATTGTTCCCATCAGTGTGCTTCTTACTGTGGGAAAATATTGTGAAATGTGGAAGATTGGTTTTTTTTTTCCATGTTGGGGTGAGCTGACAGTTGTCTTCTCCTTTGTTCCCTTTTTAATCATCCACCTCCTTTTAAATCTCAATCATGTTTCTCTTTCAATCCTTAAGATCAGCAGCTTCTTGTGCTAACTGCATTGAGTAAGTTGTATTTAACCATTTAATGGCCTTCACAACTTTTTTTTTTTTAATAAGACAGTGCATACTGGTTCAACCATGTGTTCAAGCTTTCTCCTAAGCATAGATCCTTGTAACACCTAAGGGTGTTAGGAGGGATGTGCCACATTGTGAGCCATCCAGTTTACTTTGGTGGTCCAGCTCTCTCTAAGAGCTTCGTCAAACTTCTGCCGGAACTGCTTCAGTGCCTCTTCATCGGTCTTACCCAATGCAAGAGAGTCCTGTAACACACAAACAATCACATGAAAAACAAAGGGGTGGGGGTGGGGGCATCCAGTAAGCCTTGGAGCTTTGTTCAAGAGAGAGGTCAGAGGACAATGGCCTGACTGGTCTGAGCTTACAAGACCTCTACAATGTAAAAAATAAATAAAATAAATAATTTAGTGAGGTTAGATTGGTCTCAGGCTCGGCTGTAGAGTCTCTCTCTATGTAAGAAAATCTCTATGTTGGCTTGTGAATGGGTGCATGACAGTGTACCTTTAAGTACTGAATGTCCTTGACAGAGGTGAGTTCTGGTAACCCAGAAGTCAGCATCAGGGCAAAGAGCGTGATGAACAGATTTCCATTCTTCCTCAAAATCAGATAAGCATCCTCACAGTACTGCCTAAAACTACACACACACACACACACACACACAACACAGAGAGTAGGAGACTTAACTTTGACCCTGCCAAAAAAGTTGATTTAATAAACTCCGTGAATGTTGGTGTTAATGAGATGCTTTTCTATGACTTGCCTTCCAAATTTCTCAGTGTTACCAGTTTTGCCCTGCTGAATGACATGAATAAAGTCATGTGTGAGAATGAATGGAACACGCTCTCTCTTGATTCCAAACTTTGATTTGAAGTTCCCCAAGATATGACCAAAATCTATATGGAAGAGCTGACACACACACACACACACACACACACACACACACAAATGTCTTTGTAACTAATTAACATATTTTTAAAAATCTTTTATACTTGAGCTTGTTCTGATTGTTCTCACCTGTCCTGTGCTTCGGACCATGATGTTGTCACTATGACGATCTCCAATGCCCAGAACATAGGTGGCCACACAATAACCAGCACAAGACAGTGTGAACTCCTCAATGGCTTTCTCCAGAGCCTCACTACAGATACAAAAGACACTCAGCTTTTTGCATCCTATATTTCTTTTCTTGTAATCCCGTGTCAAATTTATCGTTACATAGTGTTTGCGTGATCAATAAGACTAATCAGCATGTTAGTCAATAAGCAGCATGTAACAAAACAAAAGCTGTACATTAAACTATAATTAAGTAAGAAACATTTGCATGCCAACTACAAATGCCAATCTCAAAAACTGCACACAAATTTTGTTGTTATAAAAATATCCCAATGTGCCAGAAAAAAAAAAAACAAAAAAAACCCTGGAGACCCTGCTGGTGTAAGCACAGAGCATTCGCTTTGTTTTGCATTCAGCTGTTTTTTAGTTATGCTGTTAAAGTCATGTAGCTCTGTGCATCTCAAATGTGTTTTTGAAATCTGTGCTCTCTACTTTTCCCCCAGTCTTTCCCGTTTGCTGTGGTGTGTTAATAGCACCAGCAAGTATGCTAGCATATTGGCCGTTAAAAACAGCTTGCTTGGGAAAAGTCTGTGCGTTTTTAAACCCCTGTAGCCTCTCCTGATTCAGGATAAAGAGGAAGCTACTTTTTCAGAGGAGGGAGTGTGGGCTTGCTTAGGTGTAATATACAGTTGTGTTCAAATGAATAGTAAGCTAATAAAAGTGAATGAAGTGCAAATATTTTTTAATAGCTTTTATTTCCATATTTCAAAATGTAGTGGAAACATTACACATTCAATTCCAAATCACAGCATTAACAAGTTTGATCAAGTCTGCATTATTCTTTTACAGGACGCAAAGAAAAGGAATATTACTTTGCTAAAAAATAGCAGTGTCAACATTTTTCTCTTAAAACTCAAACACTTATAAACTGATTTTAAGATTTAACGTCACTTTAAAATTACTGAACTAATATTTAGTTGCATAACCATCGTTTTTGATAAGTGCGGCGCATATGTGCTGCAGCAAGACAACCAATTTCCTGCACCTAGAGACCGGTAATTTCAGCCCAGGATGAACGAACCACATTCCACAGTTCCTGTGAATTTTTGGGCTTTGCTTTAGAAACTGCATTTTAATGTCACCCTACAAGTTTTCAATGGGGTTGAGGTCAGGGGATTGAGCTGGCCACTCCATTACCTAAATCCTTTTTGTCTGGAACCAAGATGTTGCCCACTTTTTGGGGGTAATTGTCTTGTTGAAACAACCATTTCAGGGGAATTTCCTCTTTGGCATATGGCAATATAATCTCTTCAAGTATTTTGATGTATTCAAACTGATCCATGGATCCTGGTATATGATAAACAGGCCCAACAGAGTCATATGAAAAACATCCCCATACCATATTTTTTTTGCACCACCATACTTCACTGTCTTCAGAGTGTACTGTGGCTTGAATTCAGTACCAAGGAGTCCCTGATTTACTGTTTATGACCACTGGACCCAAAAAGAACAATTTTCACAGAGAAAAAAAAAAAAAAAAAAAAAAATAAAATAAAAAATCAGTTCACAGAATGATACACAATTTATCTTTGGGCCAATCGATGTGTTCCTTTGCCAATTTTAACCGATTCTGCACATGTCGTTTTTTCAACAATTGTGTTTTACTGATAGCTTAGCTTTGATCAAACGTCTTCTGAATGTAACAGTACATAAAGGAAATTTTAGATCACCTTTGATCTTTCTGGAGGTGATGACTGGCTGAACTGTGACTATTCTTCGACCAGTTTTAACAGTAGTTGCTTGTTTTCTTCCACGTGTTTCAGGTTTTTGTTGCCACTTTAAAGCATTGGATATCATTTTAGCTGAGCATCCTATAATTTGCTGCACTTCTTTATATGTTTTCCCCTCTCCAACTTTTGAATCAAATTACATTGTTCCTCAGAAAAATGTTTGGAACAGCCCATTGTTTTTAACAATTCAGAAGGAAATTTATTTTATAACGATGTGTGAAACATTTGCTTCCCTTCTTCCTTAATGAAGGACAAATGATGACACCCGTTTTTTTTTTCCACAGAATGAGTGAATTCTCTAATTAAATTCCACACTTCTATTATTTTGAATGCGCCCCTTTCAATGAATGATTACACTACTACATATAAAAGTAAATTATTTGCAATGCTGAAATATCACTACTACTAATAACAGTGGCTCATCAGGTTACTGATGTTGTACTGCTATTTTTTTTATAACACAACTGTAGGTGTACTACAAATTATATTTTATGACTAATAGCCTACTTTAATATGCAGCCCTACAAATTTAATAATATTGTGCAAATGAGTTTTCCTCTCCTGCTTACTCTAATCAGTACATACATATATGAACACATGCATATATACACATTTGACGCCACTAAAGAAACTGTGCTAGGTGCAGATTTCTAATTTTCTCTGTTTTATAGTTGGAAAAACCGCCACAAACAAAACACACACCAAAGAAATATATATCATTTGTAGGCACTCAAATAAAAAAAAAAAAAAAACTTCTGTGAAGATGATTTGAGGATTTTTTAAGGGAACCTAATCTTATCTATTTGCAAGGTATGTATGATTACAACTTGTTGCTGGATACTGAGAGAAGAATAGAAAATGCTTAGTCAAAGCTCACTTACAATGGAGGCATATAGGGCAGTTTTTGGACAGGTTAAGAAGTGATTAAAATATGCTACTATTTAACAAAAATGAACCAAACCATTATACTGTGTAGGTACAACTTGTTTACCATTGATGTCTTACCCAGGGTTTTTGTCCTTGAGCCAGCTGAGCAGAGCATCTTTGTTGAATGCTGCAGCAGCTGCCATGTTGCTGCTATTTTTTTGGATGTTAGCGATGGTGTCAGCAGAGGATACAACCTCGATCAGCCCTGTGCGATCTCCTGTTGCCAGGCAACCATAAGGCACAATTCTGTGAGTGAAATATTAGATTGAATGTTATTTTGTTAAAAGAAAAAAAGAGAAAAAAAAGTATGTAGCATGAGAATCAAGAGAATAAATACACCAAGTTAAGACTCAGTCAGGTAGTAATACAAGGAAGTAATACATGTAACAGGACCTTCCCCAAATGTGCAAAGACTTTCAAATCAACAAGTGTGTCACATTTTTTAATTTATTATTTTGTGTGTGTGAGAGAGAGAGAGAGAGAGAGAGAGAGAGAGAGAGAGAGAGAGAGAGTGTGAGTGAGTGAGTGAGTGAGTGAGGTCCTGTGGACTGGAGTCCCATTCAGAATGTGTGAAAAGTCTTATTTCAGTTATTACTTATGATTTGGATTTCAAAAGAATTTAAACATTTTTGCAACACTGATCAAAAGACATGTATGAAAAGAAAAGGGCATGAAATAGTTCTAGATGGAATGTGTTGATTGAATATGGAAGGTAATGTGATGGCCACTACCATTTTGGCACAGTGCTTTTAAATAAATCCAGAAAAATTTTTCTTGGCATTTCCATCGTGTGTGCTACAGCTTCCAGATTGAAGACCAGACATTGTCCTTTAGAATTTTCAGGTAGAGAATTCATGTTTCCCCTCAATTGACCAAGTCCTGAAGCAGGAAAGCAGCCCCACACCAACAAATACCATGACCATGCTTGACTGTAGGTATGACGTTCTTTTTGTGTAATTCTGTGTTTGCTTTATACCAGAAATAATGGGACCCCGATTTCCAAACAGTTCAACTTTTAACTCATCAGTCCAGAGAATATTCTCCCAGAAGATTTAAGAATCAACAAGTGTGTTTTGGCAAAATTCAGATGAGCCTTAAAATGTTCTGGGTTAGCAGTGGTTTTCAGTTCGCCACCCTTCCATGGATACAATTTTTGCCCAGTGTCTTTCTCATAGTGTAGTCATGAACAGTGACCTTGAACATTTGAGCCCTTTCCAACAGTGGCAATATAATGTTGAGATCCATCTTTTCACACTTGGGGCAACTGAGGGACTCGTACACAACTATTAGAAAAGCTCACTGATGCTCAAGAAAGCAACACGATACATCAAGAGCCAAGGGGGGTGTAAACTTGTGAACAGGATGATTGGTGTAAAAATTATTATTATTATTTTTTAGAGGTCTTACTTTTTCATTCAGTACTGTCCTTCAGAAGCTATATAAGATGTTTACATGTTTCCCAGAAAAAAAAAAAGAATAATTTTGGAAAGGGGGCAAATATGCAGACGATGCTAGCAAAGCAAAGAATGTGCAGGACCTGGAGGATTTTTCTGAAGAACAGTGGGCAGTTTAACTGCTCAGGACAAACAAGGGACTCATGAACAACTCACAAAACATAAAACCAGCCGTTGATCATCCAGGTAACAACACACAGTATTAAAAATCAAGGGTATTAAACTGGTTCATCTGTGTAAATTCAGTTATTATTGTGTTTTGTAGACTATATGTAAACATCTGTTATGTAAACGTTTATTTATGGCAGTACGACAAACTAAATGCAATTTTAATGATCCCTCATTAAAAAAAATATTAACATTTTGCAAATCTTACATTCTGCAAGGGGGATGTAAATTCATGAGCACAACTGTACTCTCTGCAGGTAAGGTAGGATTTTGGTTCTTGTGTACTGTCTGCTTGGCTCTGCTGAATTTAGCATTGATTGACATTACTATTGTTGATTTTAGAATTGTTTTAAAAAGTGTCTGTTGATATATTGCTAATTACTTGTCTTAGGTGTGTAATCAAGAGTGGTTTCAGTGTTCCTTAAAGTGTAAAATGTGGGCAGGGCTTATGGAGATATACTAAAGGTTTATGTCTGTAGAGGCTAGACATGAACCACTTCACTCTGTACTAA
The DNA here is from genome assembly GCA_022414735.1 of Noturus placidus. Taxonomy (NCBI): domain Eukaryota; kingdom Metazoa; phylum Chordata; class Actinopteri; order Siluriformes; family Ictaluridae; genus Noturus; species Noturus placidus. The sequence goes on along the minus strand of JAFFST010013714.1, from coordinate 93,354 downwards.
GCTCCCTTCAAGCCTCTAATACAGCTTGATTGGATCCACCATCTCTCAATATACAAGGAAAACATGCATCAAGACTCGTCTCGTTTTTGCTGCCAGCAATGCTGCTATACTTTGACTGTAAACTGTAAATATGGACTGTAAAACTGTAAGCTATGGTGCAATATAGCAGCACATGCTCTATGTATCTATTGTCCTGTGTATTTGTTTTTCACGTCTCACACTGTTGTGTATTGCAATTTATATAGTCTTGCATACTGTTCTGCATTGAACCATGGTCCTGAAGAAACGTTATTTCATTCCAGTGTTATAAAGCTATAAAGAGGAATGAAAAAACCCATGTGACTTGACGCTGTCCTTCACTTCCCCTGGCTGTCGAACAGCTGAGTCACTGACGGTTTCAAATGAAGACTAAAGACCTACCTCTTCACCAAGCATTTAAATTAACACTTCCATTTAAAAAGAAATCTCATCTTGTGTGTTTTCTTTCATGTTGTACGAACATCCTCCAACAGCATTTTGGCTATATGGCATTATTAATCCTTGACCTAGTGAATTAGCATGTTTTTGATAATGACTACAAAGCACTTCTGTAATTCTGCTGTAAATGTAAGTGTGTTACTATATTCAAATGACAAACTATTAATACAGGTGGAAAATATTTATAGAATAAATACTTTACTACCTGAGGTCCAGGTTTGCTTCCTTCCACAGCATATCCATTAACCTTAGGATCTGTAGAGTCAACATGTCCTGTCTGAGATCTGAGAATAAAAAGCAATTGACTTATTTAGTTGCCATTACCGGACTTTCTTTGCACTTGACCACAATTATTTATGCCTCTCCCCCTCCCTTCAACATTCATGTCCACCTCTCTTCCTCTTTATCCATATCCTTCCCTCTTCACGGTCTCTCACCATCTCCATTCTTGAAGATGATTCCCAGCGTGTCTCCCAGTAGCAGCTTGTTATTGTAAACAATCCAAAGAGGCTTCATTTTAGAGTCCATGTACCTGCACTTCTCCACACTAAATGCAAGAGAGGAAATGAGAGGTTTTTGGCTATAGTTTCGATCAGTCTGTAAATAGTATACTAATTGGCTACTTCAATAGCAACACCGGTACCCCTGCTCATTCATGTAATTATCCAAATCAGCCAATCATGTTGCAGTAATGCATGAAATCATGCAGATACAGGTAATGTGCTACAGTTAATGTTCACATCAAACATCAGAATGGGCAAAATCTCATTCTGTGACCTTAGTAACATTATGGACTTGTTGGTGATGCTATTAAAGTGATATTTAAAAAAAATAATGGGGAAAACATTGAAAAATAAAAATTACCACTGAAGAACACTGAAGTCTGTCATTTACATGAAATCAGTTTCAGACAACGTCTGCTTTGTGACATTACCATGCTAGCAGTAGCCATCAGAAGATGGGTAAATTGTCATCAAGAAGGGATGCACCATCGAGTCTCTTACTGAGGCCGTGAATCAATTACAGAATAAATGTGAGGATTTGGAGACGAGGTCGCGGCGCAATAACGTTCGAATAATGGGAGTTCCAGAAGGTTCTGATACATGTTCCATTGCTGCTATAGCGGCCTTGTTAAAAGAGGCGTTTGGTCTGGAGAAAGAGCCGGTTTTGGACCGGTCCCACCGGACCTTTCAGCGGATTAAAATAAGGAATTTGATTATCTCCCTTTTCCCTGATTACACACCTAAGATAGCTCGGGCTCAAGCTGCATTTAATGAGGTTCGGCGTCAGCTTCGTGATGTTGAGGGCGTTCGGTATGGAATACTTCACCCAGTTCGGCTTCGCATTACACTTAACGGTGTCCAGAAGGACTTTATTTCAGCGGAGGAAGCAGGAGAATATGGGAAACTCTTGACATCAGGATGAAGTGCATCACCTGCACAGCGGAGTGTTCTTTTTATTTTTTTTTTAAGTTAAAGTTAAGGACATTATATCTGTTATTGTGCGCAGACGCGCAGACTGTTTATCAGATTTGAAGTCAGTAGGGGATTTCTCTTACTGAAAGGTTTAGTTTTGGTAAGGGTTGATTAGTTCAGCGTTTTTTCCGAGTGGTTGTCTCAGTGTGGACAGCTTTATCTGTAGAGGGATACACTGGTGTCTCCTTTGGGTTATGGAGACTTTGGGTGTTTTTATGTTTAAGGGGTTTTTTTTGGGGGGGGGGGGGG
>JAFFST010013714.1:30108-46437 GCA_022414735.1 Noturus placidus | reverse complement strand
AAAACTCTCACACGACGTTAATAACGTGATTAAGGTGTTTACATGTCTGTAATACACCTCGATAATGCGACTAAAACAGGAGTATGCCACATGTCTTAATTCGAGTTGCGTTTACTTCAATTATGGCTTTAATCGGATTAAGGTAATTAAAAATTGCTGTTTACATGGTAGTTTCTTAGTCAGAGTATTGTCTTAATCGGGTTAATATTGGATTATTGTTGTCCATGTAAACGTACTGACTGACTGCCTTCCATACAGACAGCAATTTCCTATGACTTCATGAAATTCAAGTTCTAATTCTAAATTCTTGATGATTCCTAACAGTCAGTGGTAATGCTGCATCGGTCTTTCGCTCTGCACAACAAAGGACTAACCTCCTGCATATCAACAAGGACTTCAGGGTGAAACGTTTCCACAAGCATCCTCTGGTTTGCTTGTTGTCCAGAAAAACTGAAATGACTCACGCAGCCCAGCCAGGAAACGCCAAATTAGACAACACTCGCAGACTCGTCCTCTGAAGGTAAAAAGGTTTATTACAGAAAGATGGTTAATACAGGATAGAATAAAGCAGGATAGAATAATGAGAGTGCTTTGTAGCGCTTGTGCTGAACCACTACTATATATATGAAACGCAGAAATTTTGACCGGTGGTACCCAAACTTTTACATGCCACTTGTAATGATCGGCTTTGATGATGTCATGTGAGGTCAAGGAGCGTGGTTGCTGCCCTTCCTCTCTCGGTGAACTTGACATTTTGGGATGTTTTACTCGGTTAAATCCTCTTCTAAAGACCGAACTGTAAACCTATGGTATCCTCCATGTAATAAACCGAGAACAGCACTTTCACTTCGTGTCTGGCTGAGTTATATTAACTTTCTTGAGCAACCCGTGAGGATCTAGACTGATTCTTACACACTGTATATATAATTTTACTACAGCACTTATATCCAAGACTTTTTTTTGCACTTGTAGTAAGTCATACTTGTAGTGTAGTTGCATGCCACTGTACTGACTCTATACTGTATCCTAGCACAGTTGCCCAGGTAATGCACTTTTTAGACGGTCCCTTACTGACTCCGTGACTATAAACCGCGGATGACCTGCGTTTCCGAAAGATTCACTTCCGCGGTCTTTAACGGGGAAAATGTAAAAATAGATGCAATTGTACTTTGTTCTCTGTCCACTCCAGAGTAAGAAAATACACATTTTGTTCTTTTTTGTGTGTTTATTTATTGAGAAATAGAAGAGCAAATCTCGAGTGTGCAGAAAATGTCCAATATAAAACCAACTTTACTGCGGTCTTTTTTTCCCTGGTTAATTTCACTGTGTAATAAATATTTTTTTTTCTGTTATTGTTTCAACGTTGTGCTCACAAAACGTGTAGTCTAACCCCCTTTCTTTTTTGTTCTTTCTTTCCTTCCTTTGCTGTATTCTCTAGAAACTCCCACTTCCGCAAGCCCCGTTGCCATAGGAACACTTCACAAACTCAAGCATGGTGCTCAGTAAGTGCTTTTCTTTCTTACTAATGATCTACGCAAAACTAAAGCAACTAAGGTTATCATATATTTCTACATAAATACATGCTGAGATGCAATAATACTTACTGTTTAGAACTTCGGGTTCACAAAACGTTTGTACATTACCTGAAGTCCAATTTGCAGTTTGCAAGCTGGCCAGATAGTGAGGTAGAAGAGAGGATACTAAGTAAACTATTTCATTTAGAGACTACTGGTTTGCATTCGAAAATTGATCAAAAATAAACTTGGGGGGTTATTAGAACAATCAGAATAAGATGAACAATTAAATGAAGAAATGATATTTACTATATAGGTATTTAATATCATGGAGAGTTTTCTATTTTAAAAATATAAATTAACCTGAAAATCAAAGATTCATTGGATGTTAAGACTTGTTTTGTGTATTTTGTCATAAATCTTCTCGATGAAAAATAAAATATACTTAATCCTCTGCAGTTTGGTTCACGATTAATTGATTCCTTTTTAAAGATGTTTATATTAGGGCTGCAACTAACAATTATTTTACTAATCGATTAGTTGGCCGATTTTTTTCTTCTTCGATTAATCGGATGGGAGGGGGGGGGGACTTTCCGTACCTTTTTTTTGTTTATTTAAAATGATATAGAGTTACATGTAATGTGTGTATGTGTGTATATGTTGTATAGTATATATGCATTAATTTTAGGGATGGACAAAAAAACACTGAATTAAACTACAGTCTTAAATTAATAATAAAATCTAACTTTCACTGTACCTTTTGGTTTCTGTTACTCACTACCTTTAGGCATATTGTTTTACTTGTGTTTACTCTTGATCATAGTGTTTTAATTAGACATTACAGCTCTTACTTGTGCGCCCACTGTGTATCACCACGTCTATACCACGGAACAGCATGGCCTTGTAACTAATAGATCACTTTTGTTATAATAAAAAACAGAAGTTACACTGCAAGCGTGAAAATACAGCATATAATGACAACAAACTTAAATTAAACTAAACATTTTTAGCAACTTGCACCAGTTTTATATATATACAAAATAGGCTGAGATTATTTATAAAAGCAGATTTCCCTTATTCTCTCTGTCATCCTCACAGTGTCTGCTCTCACAGTCAGTGACAGGCAGACTGGGCCCCTTTTTTTGGTCAAGAAGGACTACTTCTGGCAAACTATAGTTAAAACAAAAAGATCATTTTAAAGATGAGCTTCACTGATTGACTGTAGTGTTTTGCTGCACTCCATTCAAATCGGAGCTCATTGTTGAAGTCTCCATGCACTTCTCAGCTGCTACATATATGGGACACAGCAATTAATGATTGTGGCTGTGTGGCATGACCAAACATTATAGTTTTTATGTGTCAATCACTATATTTTTCTTCCCTGAACTGTGCAACTGTGAACTAATGTGTGAAACCTAACTAATTAGCCAGCTAACTAGCTACATCCAACATTGCATAGCCTAGGTAATGAGCTAGTAAACTAACTAGTGTGTTGATATAGTGAAATAGCTTCCTAATGTTAGTCAAAGAGAAGATAAGTGACCGTAATACTAAAGTCCTTTGAATCGTTAGTTATAGTGTTGAATAGGTACTTACCATTGAAGCTTACATATATGAGAACAATAAAAACGCCCAGTCTATACACCTGCCATTATAAGAGGTGGTAGTAAGAAACGGTTAAGGGAATTGAATTTCATAGAATACAACTAAGCGGATGGAGTGCTCTGACATAGATCAGAGATGATTGAAAGGACAGGGGCACTTGAGGGGCCAATCAAATTTAGCTAAAAATAATCATTAGAGAACATTCTGTATAGGTTCTCTTTAGGTTGTCATAGAAAGCATACCTGCAACGTTCTAGGGAGGTTAGCTCTCTTTCATCATCATCATCATGTTCGAGATCCACCAATGGGAAGAGCATCCATACATGACCTCTGCAGATGCAGAAGCATCCAATTGCACCAATTCTGGCTATGACAGACAGGATCGTGTGTCCAATGACGGGTAAGGGCGTAAATGACCTGTGCACTCCTCTTCCTCAGTTCAGGTTCACTTCTCGTGACCTCTAGCCTGTTTTGTGTGCACAGCTTTCTGGTTTGCTGACTTACCATTTTGTCTGCAGGAGGACATAGCCCTCAGATCAGCCTGCGAGTTTGTTTCAATACCCAGGTTAGCCGTGTCACTCACTGCAAGCCGCCCACGCTCGCACTGCTTGTTAGGCTGACCGCCTCATCATTTTTCCCCATTTTACGGCTGCCCGGCTTACAGACCTGACTGAGCTCTGTTTCACCATCATGGCACAGACTACACCAGCTACCACCACAGGCACCCCTGTGCAGCCATCTAATCCCCCTGCGGGACACCATTTCAAGAATGTCGGCAGACCGAAACCTCATAACAAGCCACCAGCTCAGCAAGGTAATCCCCCTTCTGCTAAGCCTTGGGGGAGAATGTCCTTTGCTGCAGCCACAGCTACAGCACCAGGAGGCTTTGAGTCCATGGCCAGCCCTCTGGATTCCAGTTTTGCCTTCCTATTCCACCCATCCAAAAGAAGGAGGCTTTGTGTTGGTGGGGACAGCCTTCCCCCACCAGGGGGTGCCCACCCAGTGTTCTTAGTAGCCTCACCGTTCCCAGTGTTGCCCAGTGTGCTTTCCCCCTCTAGTTAACGGTGGAGGACATCCCTGCATTGGCAGGACATTCAGGGAGTTGTGCACAAGCAGTGTCACCACACGGCTTAACACACACAGCTTCCACACAAAAAATATACAAAATCAAACGAATAGATTAATTAGTTTCCAGGAGACGTCATCCCTTGGCAGCCTGGCATGTTGCTCTGAAGCTGTCTGCTAGATGTCGCCATTGTATCACATATGGTGCTATGTATGCATAGTTCTGAGCGATTCTCAGATGGCAACACTCGCGAGTCACGTAACAGCTTGGCAGTGTGTGTTGGCCTACACACTGAGTGAGTGATTTGAACTGTAACCAAGGGGTACAGACTTGTGAAGAAACCCCCATGTTTCAGCGAAGTTATCTCATCTCATACAGAGAAGAGCTATGCTCACAGTCTGTAACACAAAATCTCCCTCCTCAAAAATGGGGCCAATTCGTGTAATACCCCAGCACATATGTACAGTGTTACTTGTGTCATCATAATGGCTTCTTTGCAGTATTTTCACACTTGTTCAGTGGTGAAATCGTCATGTGACTGAGGAAGAAAGTGTTTAACCGCCAAGTCCTCTAAGGCAGGGGGCATTTTAAACACTGTGGAATCAAACTGATGCATGAGGACAAACTTATATTTATATCTAAAATGCTAAACTGTGTGCAAGGGTCAGGGGAAACTGGTGCCAGATGCTTAAAATGTTTATTTTAATTTAAGTTTATTGTCATTATATGCTGTATTTGCCGTTTGCAGTGTAAATTCTGTCGTTTATTATAGCGTATGATGTGTTCGTAACGAGGCCATGTTGCTGATCATGTGCGGTGCAGATGCGATGATACAGAAAGGGAGCGCGAGTAAGATCTGTAATGTCTAATTAAAACATTATGATCAAAAGTAAACACAAATGAAATAATATTCCTCCTTCCTAACCTTGTTGCATAAGTTTGCACACACCCTTTTATAATTGGGGATGTGGCTGCGTTCAGAACGAACATTTAATCTTATCAATTACCATACAGCTGTCATCAATCAAATTCTGATTAACACCAAATAAAGAGCAGTTGTTTCTGTCAGATCTTCTTGGTTTCATCTGACTGCTGAAGTAATGGTCTGCAAAGAGCTGACAAAGCCTTTACAGGGTTGCACTGTCAAAAGGAATCGTTCAACAAGTGGAGAAAATTTAGCACCAAAGTGACATTACCAGGAACATGATGTCCCTCCAAAATTTAAAAAAGGACAAGACAAGTACTTACTAGGGAGGCTGCCAAAAGACCAATGGCAATATTACATGAGCTGAACGAATTTCTGACAACAATCTCTTGTATTCTTCTCATGTGTGGGCTATGGAGTAGGGTGGGTAGATGAAACCCTTTTCTCACAAAAAACATCCACGCTCAACTAAATCATCCAAAAACATGTGGAAAAATGTGTTAAGGTCTGATGAGACCAATTAAAAAAGTATAATAATTACATAATTCCGAAAGTTTGTTTGGTGAAAAAAAAAAAACACCAACTGTCATGATTTCCCCTTGAGTTAGCACTGCAGTATTGCAGCGTGCTTGGAAAACCGAAGTGCATGCTCGTTTACGAGCCAGGTGCACGAGCCGTTACCGAACGTAGGCTTTTCGGTCTTCAATGACTGTGACTTTGTTTACGTTGAACACATGCTTTTGTTATAGTTATGTTCTGTCTCCGACCCTATTTTGTCATTGTTGTTTCCCCGAATGTGTCATCATTGGTTTCAGCTGTCCAGTGTTTAACCCATGATTACGTTTGTCATTTAAACCCCTCGTGTCTTGTAGCACATTGCGTAGAACAGAGTTTATCTCTTTACCAAGCGGTTGTTCTTTGTTTCTCGTTTCGTGTTTTGATTCATGTTATTGATCTCGTTTCTCGTTTTGATTCTAGCCTTGCCCTGTTTATGCCTGTTTGTATATCGCCTGACCATTTGCATGTGATTACACTACGCTTTTAAAATCAAAAGGTGTTTCAATAAAGTATTAGTTTAGGGTTGTGTACACTTATGCAACAAGGTTATTATAATATTTTTCTTTTTCTTTTTCCCTATAAAAGTTTCTGATTGTTTTTCACTTTTTATTTTATTTTTCATTTTATTTTTGTTTCACTTTATTTATTTTCATTTGCACTTTAAAGGTGAGATAAGATCTGACATGATTTATCTTGGTGCCATTTTCTTACTTCACAAAAAACTCCCATTTTAAGAGGACCATGTAGACTTTTTTTTATACCCACTGTAAATTTTAGGAAGACTTCAGTTAAAAAAGGTATTATTAACAGAAATAAGGGTAATAAACTTAATTAAGTAAATAATAAAACTTTATTTGTTCATTATCTTTCAAAAATGTTTAAATTCAGTCATGTAAATTGTTAAGCATTAAAAAGTTGATCACTATATGCATATTTAGAGAAATCTTATGAACACTAAGAGAACGTATTTTGGAATACATAAATTATTATGTTTTCTTTGGGCTGTATTCTGCACCTTATTGAAAATTGTGGTTACATATAAAAAAGTATTAGAAGTACACTATTCTAGGTGAGAATCATCTGGATATGTTCTTGGGCACATGCACACAGATAGCAAAATCATGACGTGATCAATCATGCAATATTTGAAGTAAATACTACTTTCATTGTATTAATAGCATTTCTTTTCTAACCAGTTAGTGAGGGTCTCATCCGCCGTCGTGCTGAACACAACAACTGTGAGATCTTTTCTCTGGAGGAGATTTCACTACATCAGGAGGACATTGAACGGATAGAGTACATTGACAAGTGGTGCCGAGACTTGAAAATCCTCTATTTGCAAAACAACCTAATTTCCAAGATAGGTATAGAGGCACAGTATGCTTTTTATTTGGCTGTGGTGTTGGGATGACCATTGTGTCACACCTGAGCACATTTTCATTTTCATTGAGAAAGTAATTTGTTATAAGTATTGCTATACCGAATTAGTGTATATATGTTTTGTAGAAAATGTTGGCAGACTGAAGAAGTTGGAGTATCTGAATCTGGCACTGAATAACATTGAAGTGATTGAAAATTTGGAAGGTATTCCACCTTTTCACTCTTCTTTATATAACTTCATTTTGTTATTGAATCAACTATGATTACTGAAATGACACAAGTTCAACTGTTTTTTTTTTTGTTATTTTTTTTCTCAATGTGTATGTGAATATACATGTGTAGGTTGCGAATATCTTCAGAAGCTTGACCTGACTGTGAACTTTGTTGGTCGATTGAGCAGCGTGGGGTCTTTGAAACAGAATATGCACCTCCGGGAGCTCTTTCTTGTAGGGAATCCCTGCACTGAGTTCAAGGGTTACAGGCAGTTTGTGCTGGCCTGCTTGCCTCAACTTCAGGTACTGCACAATCAGGAAGCAAAATAGGGTTTTGTTCTAATTTTTCTTCTAGCAGAGTTTAGTTCTAAGATAAATCTAACCTCATCTGCTTAACAGAGATTCCTTCAGATTCCCCTGATTAGGTATGTCAGTAATATCTCATTAAGCCCTTGTTGCCTTTCACTCACAACTCTCTTCCTTTGACAGAAAACTAGTTAGAGAGCAGATTTTCTAACAAGAACACACTTGCTTTTGGCAGCTAGAATTATGTAACTGAATTTATTCCTGTCGACTATGTACAGAGCCATTTTAACTTACCTTGCTAGCTGGCAGAATCATTTGAACTAATAAAGTATTAGCTGTTACAAAACAACATTGGGACACGGGAGAGGTAATGAATAAATACCAGCGCATAAATCACTTTTTTTTGTATGTCAGTACATGGTGATCTTTTATGATTAACAGTGGTTAGATGGCACAGCGATAGGGCGAGCAGAACGGATACATGCACTGCAAAACTTTGATGACTTGAAGAAGTGTGTCACAAAACAAGAGGCTGAATATGTGGAAAGGAGAAAGAAACAGAAGAGGGAGGGGCTAACAGACACCTCAAGCATCAACCCACAGGATTTAGATCATAAGCATCTCCAGAGAAACTAGTGAGTATGAAGAATTACACAAAATATAAAGTTGAAAACCTCATGCTGTGTATGTATGCATGCATATGTTTTCACAGATGCATTGTGCTTTCAGCCAATTTTCTATCGATACACATAAATATGACCTAAAACAAGATCAGATTTTCACACAGGCCCTAAAATTTGACAAAGAACCCAATTAGACAAATGAGCATATAATATTACACTTGGTTAAATTAACCAAGGCTCTTACACCTGATTTTTATCCCATTGATCCCATTGAAAACATCTGGCTCTAATTCTACCTCTATTTTAAGTAACAGCTAATGCTAGAGGTTCACATACTTTTGCTACTCACAGATATTAAATATTGGCTCATTTTCGTCAATAAATAACCTCAATAAATAATATTAACTATTAAAAATAAGGTTCTATCAGAGACTGATCTTCACAACATATGTTTGTGGAATGTATCATGGCACAAACAAAGGTGATTTCTGAAAACCTCAGAAAAAGTGTTGTTCATGCTCATCAGGCTGGAAAAAAATCGCCAAAGAATTTGGAATACACCAATCCACAGATTCTGTGGATTCAGACAGATTCTGAACAAAAATGGAGGAAATTCAAGAATGTTGTTATCCTCCTCAGGAATGGGTCCTAAACAACTAAAGTTTCCCTTACATTGGCTAATGTTAATGTTCATGAGTCCACCATCAGGAGAACACTGAACAACAATATTGAAAATGAACATAGCTGCACTTCTGCAGTTTGCTAAAGCTCATGTGGACAAGCCAGAAGCTATTGGAAAAATGTTTTGTGCAGACTAAAATATATATATTGTGATTGAAATGAGAAGTGTTATGTGTGGAGAAAAACTCTGCATTCCAGCATAAGAACCTTATCTCATCTGTGAAATGTTAGTATCATGGTTTGGTCCTGTTTTGCTGTGGGCCATCCAGCAAGACAACAACCCTAAGCACACAAGTCATTCTACCAAAGAATGGTTAAAGAAGAATAAAGTTAATATTAGATATTGAATAAAGAATAAAGTTAATATTTTGAAATGGCCAAGTCATTGACCTTAATCAAATAGAAATGTTGTGGAAGGACTTGAAACATTCAGTTCATGTGAGGAAACCCACTAACATCCGACTATATTGCCACTCACAGATATGTAATAATGGATCATCCAGTGTCAAATAAAACCCAGACGCACATAACCGATTGAGCAGTTTTCTATGTGAGACACTGGATATGCGGCACATTTATACACTGCGTTGACTTTTCTAAAGTCCACACAAAACCTGACCAAACCATCTGTCTTGGGAACCAAAACTACCAGACTGGACCAGTCACTGTGGGACTCCTTGATTACTCCTATATCGAGCACGGCCGTGAGCTCCTCCTGCACCACCTGTTTTTTTGTGCTCTAGTAAACGATAGGGGCTGCTGTATACCACCAGCCCTGCGGGTGTCTCAGTGTGGTACTCTGTGAGATTAGTGTGACCAGGTAGGGTCAAGGACACATTGGGAAATTCCACCTGTAACGTCCAAACCTCTGTGATTTGGGATGGTCAAAGGTGGTCTCCAAAAGGGACTAGGGTGGATGTTGCCACTGTTTTTAGAATTACCTCCATTCCTAGCTCCTCTGTCTCCAGAATGACCTTTGCCAAAACCACAGAGACCACTTCTCTCCATGGATAAGGAGGGTGAGGTGGTAAATCTGTCACACCTTGCCTCTATTGTTTCACCTTACCTCATTAGTCAATGTTCCTGACTCGCTGAGTGACCTCCAAGGGCTCTTGCCATTTGGTGAGCAATTTGGAGCTCGATGTGGGTAATAATATGAGCACTTTGTCTCCCTGTCAAAATGCTCAAAGCTGAATACCTTTATACAGTTGGGACTGCCGTTCTTGGGCCTGAGACAAACTATCCTGTGTTATGTGACACAAGGTGTGGAGCTTTGCCCTCTGGTCCAGAACATACTGAATTTAGCTTTTGCTATTAAAAGGTCTGTCCTCCCAGTTTCGCTAATGACATCTTGGACACCTTGAGGCTTGCATCAGTACAATAATTCAAATGGGGAAGACCCTGTGGACGCTTGCTGGATCTTGTTGGAGATCTCTTTCTGAATATCGACTCAGGAGATGACATGGATCAGTGCCTCCACCAGCACTGGGTATTGGTGGGGGCACTTGTAGTCCACAACACAAAGCCTTGCCCTCATGCAGTCCAATCTAATGGCCCAATGATGTCCATACCAATTCTTTCAATAGGAAACTCAATAAATGGAAGGGGGAACAATGGTGCTTTTATGACATCCAGCTGACATTCAAGACATGCCGCACACCACTTGTGAACATCGCTGTGAATGCCCGGTCAATAGAAACAGGCCATGAGTCAGTTTGGTGTTTTCTCCTGCTCTAAATGCCCCGCCATTTATGAGCCACCTGGAATAGTATTTCCTGATAGCTCTTTATGATAAACAACTGGCTCATTTCTTCCTCTGTATGAGTGTCCTGCATCACTCTGTATAATCTATCTTTAATAATTGTAAAATTTGGGTAGGATATTTAGAGAAACTTGCAGCCGCGGCAGGCAAAGCACCCATACACAGAGGTGATTTTATGGGAATTAGTGCAGTTTTAATTACAGTGTTCACCAAACCAAAATAGAATGGTAGTGTGGAGGTGAGGAGTGAAGGGAGTAAAGGATGTGTTGATGGCAGTCTGGTGATCCCTGTTCCCAGCTGAAAATAGTCACGAGAAGAGAGTCTTCTAGAAAAGTTCATAAAAGAGACACATAGTTAACTATTTCTTAAGAGGAGACCGCTCAAAATGATGCTCTATGCGGGCCCTTTTATACTGCTCTGCTGCCTCCTGGATGGTAGAGAGTCGCCGTTATAATCAGCGATCACCAGCCATGTGCGATTTGGACCACCCCGCCTTTCAGCTATGCTCTGATACCATCCAAAACCCTAGGGGTGCTCAGGAGCAGTCAAACAAGGAGCGATTATCTTCTTTTGGGTGAGTACCTTCAGTCCAACATCACAGATAGCAGAGGGTTAGGCTGAATTTGCTGCCCATCGATTACTCTCAGTTGTTCGAAGATGTGCCTCAGGGTCTCATCGCATGTCTGCTCCAAGGTGAAATCTCTTAAGGGGAATCCCCACCAAGTGTGGGGGTTGGAGGGCTCCCCACCCTGCATGTCCCCCTGACATGGAGCTGACATCAACAGCCCAGCACTGCCTTCCCAGCCAATGCTGTGCACATCCCACACTGTCCCTCATTACTGCAAGATCCATCCACAAATAGTTATCTTTTTGATGGCTGAAACACTGACCAATTTGTCCCCAGAATTAGTGGATAGTTGAGGGGAGGCCTAACCGCAGCTTCCACTATATTTTTTTGCCCCTGAAATTTAATGATGATTTGCACCAACAGATATTCATAAACATCCAGTGTATACACGGCACATTCATAACATGTGCATTTTTAAACGCCTCACCTTGAACCAGGCGCATTGATGAATTGATGAGGTTTGATTACAGCCAGAATCCACAAATGCATCGTATGTACCATATTGAAAACTCACTGGTACGTCCCAGCTCGATCAGGGGCAGGCTTTGGCAACATGGGAATTTGGACCAATGCCCCCACCTCAATCATGTGCCATTGGTTCTGGCAAAGCCTGAGTTCCTTGCGACACCAGAACACTGGCCAAGGCCTTAATTAAACACCTATGGCCTCGGAGTCACCAACCTGAGGGGAAGAAGAGACAGATACAGGGGTAGCAGGAAGGGGAGGGAAAGCATGAATTTGGGATACTGATTATGGGGAACATGCTCCGGCATCATAAGCTCCTCTTTTGAACTCAGGGCTATTGGGTGAATGCAAACAGGTGGCCAAGCTCACTGAAGGTTAGCAAGTGGAAGCAGTGACTGTGTTATTCAGGGGTAACTTGTTGCAATATCACCGTCCTCAGGTCTGGGTGCTCCAGCAGGCTCACCACCAGAAGCTGTCGGGAAACGAACTTTGCTTCCCGCAACAGGAGTGGCAACAAGTGGACCTCTGACAAAGAGAAAGTGGAGTTTTTGGATGCCCCCACTAATCCAAAGGCCATGTTTGGCACAACTGTAATGGCAATGCATCAGCAGTGCAACCTGGGGAAGGAGGAAGAGGCATTCAAGGTTTGTCTCCCAGAAAACAATCAGCTCAATTTCAGGTCCCCTGTTAAAGGAGGACAGTCTTCTCACCCTCCTCCACTACAGCACATGGGAAACATGACTCCACAACCGAAGCCTGGTTTTGTTCGGCTGAAACATAGCTGCAGCAGCGAAACACCAGCTGGCAAACCCTCAGGGTAGCAAGAAAAGTCAGGTGACCTGAGACATCACCTTGGCAATTGGAAAGGTTTTGAGACAGCACTCAGGTTTTCTCTGTCTCAAACCTTTGGAACGCCACCCCTCTCGCTCCGGCAGGAAAAAAGGAGAAGGGTGAGAAATGTAAGAATAGTTAATGTGGATTTCAGCACTGGACAGTATGACCGGGCATTTGCCCCAGGAGCCTTCTCAGCTGCAGAGTGCTAGTCTTGCAAGAATGCATGAGTGCTCTCCATCATTGAAGAGCCCTGTCTTTTCAAAACAGGATGCCCACTGGGTCCTATTGTATTTAGGAAAGTGGTGATAACAGATATATCTCTCACAGACTGGGGAGCAGTGTTTGAGGACAGATCAGTGAGAGGAGTTTGGACTCCTGCACTGAGAAAGAAGCACATCAATTGGTTGGACAATGCATGTTTCAGGAATAATGAAGAGGTGTGCTGACTTACTGTCCAGAGGGAATCCTCTACATGGAGAATGGAAATTTCACATTCAACTTCACAGCCTAAAGTAAGTGATCAATCTGGCTGAAGTAGTGGATCTGCTCATTCACCACCTTTTTTATCCCCAGAGTAAGCGTGGTTACTCTGCTTGTGCCTGGTTCATGCTCGCTCTGCATATGTATGTACAGAGAACCAGATCACCTCAGAAAAAATCAGCTTCTGTTTTGTGAAAATTTTTTGCACAAATCAGAAATGTGCAAAAATTCAAGGGGAGTGTGATGGTGTTCAACTGGGTACGAGTGGTGTGTGTGTGTGTGTGCGCGCGTGGGTGTCAGTATTAGAGAGACCACGATGATCTCAGCTGTCCTCACTATCTGCTGCAGGGTCTGAGATGGCGCAATTTCCAAACCATGCAGTAGTGCAGCTACAAAGGTTGTTAGCTCAATTGCACACTCAAGTGCAAAAAGGGGACATGGCAAATAATAAGAAAATATGAAAGATTCTTCTTTTCACCAGTTGCTGCTTATAATATCATTTGTAATGAAAATAATGCCAGACATAAGCATTTTCACTAGTGGTCTCACACTTTTGGATCCCACTGTTTGTCATAGGTATCTGATTCATTTACTGTCTAGCAGCAGTGAGTTAGATGCAGAACACTCCACTGGACAGAAATGAAATTGAACAATTTGAGCCATAAGTGAAGGGATTTATTTAGTATGAATACAACCACTTAAAGAGAAAGAGTGACTGAATAGATGGACCAACTGACCAGGATCACACAATGCCAGAGCAGTAATATTCGGGACTCTAAGTGTGAAAGGGCTGAATGACTGAAATGGAAAAATGTCTGAGTATGAATAGAAGAGGTGTGAAAGTTTATGCCTAAAAGAGCAGTTTATATTTGTGGCACATATGCCTAGAACAGCTTTTTATATTTATGGCATAATTGCTTGTTTGTTTGTGTTAGCTCTCAGATAACCAAGGAGAACATGAACCAAGACCCAAATCTTGAATGTCATCCAAATCAGAATTCAAACTCGGAGAATGAGGAGAAGGATTTTTGGGAAAAGCCATGTGCCTTCACTCCAGAGTCAAGACTGGATGCACATCGCCATCTAGAGGAGAAGCGGAGAGCAAAAGAGAGCGTGAGGTACACTGTCAGGGAGAAGGAAATACGACCAGTAAAAAAGGATGGGGAAAGCAAGAAGTGTGTTGCGGGAGGAAAAACATGAACATTTAACAAGAACAAGCCTTAACCAGAGCTCCTCTGGCTTCTAGTTCTAGTTCGTTTTTCACCTTTATTTGAAAAACAGCTGGAGTGGTCATACGGCGACATTAAAAGTCACTGCCTCATCATCAGTTGTATGTTAAGTTGTTAAGTACAGCATGAAAAAATCCTTCAATTCCAAAAATGCTCCCACCCCCCTGTTTCTGCCAGTCATTTATAGATACCAAAAATTTAAATACTAGTGAAAACTTTAGTACAAGTTATCATATGGAGAGATTTCATGTGTACCGAAAAAAAAAACTGTCTTCTGATTTTACCATTCTTAAAGAGTTAAGATATAGGCTGAAGTCAAATAAGGTCAATTCTTAATTAAGAGCAATTAGAAAATAAAGGTCTTGATAACCTTACATTCTATAGAGGGGGGAATAATTACAGTTACAGTCCTCTCCAAAAGTATTGGAACACCAAGGCCAATTCTGCTGTTTTCGCTAAACATTGAAGACATTCGGGTTTGAGATCAGAAGATGAATATGAGACACATTAGATCAGAATTTCAGTTTCATTTCCTCAAATTAAATCTATTTGTGTTAAACAACTTAGAACATTGCTTTGAAGGACTTTGGAGGTTAAAATTTGAAGGTTTTAGACTGGCCAAAGAGTGCTTATTTTAATTACTATAGACTTCCTGTCTCAAACATGTATGGTCATTCTGCTCTGATCTTAATCATCAATAAGGTGTTTCAGCATGCAGACCCTCCACTCTATAGTGAGGATATTTTTGTTTGTCACCATTGTGTGTAAACTCTAAAGACTGCTGTGTGTGAAAATCCCAGGAGATCAGTATGTTCTGAAACACTCTAACCAGCCCATCTGGCACCAACAGCCATGCCATGGTGAAAGTCACAGTGGTCAAATATTTTCCCCCAATTCTGATGTTTGATGTGAACATTAACTGAAGCTTTTGTCCTGTATCTGCATGATTTTTTGCATCGTGCTGCTGCCACATGATTGAAAGTTTGGTTCCAATTAAAAGTGACTGCTGAGTGTATGTTACAGTATGTCTTTCAGATTGTGGGTATGTTACACACATACTGTAGATATCTCAATCAAACTCTCAATCAGTCTTCTGCTATTTTGTGTAGAGAACCAAAGAGGAAGGATAAACCTCCCAGAACTCTGATCACGTCTGAGGGAAGAGTGCTAAACGTGAATGAACCAAAGTATGTCTACTAGCACAGACATCTACACCCATGGTATACATTCCAGCACTTACGTATTGTGCGCTCCATTAATGTCCCTTCAGGTTGGACTTTACTCTAAGTGAAAATGAAGAAAACAACTGTGTGCTTCTGGATCTGCATGTATACAGGTACACACAAACCAAAACAACAGTTATATAAATATCCTATACATTAGATGCTACTTGTCCAGGAATGTATACCATTCCATCTTTACTCTATGGTTGCAGGCATTTAGACACCTCCTTGCTGGATGTGGATGTTCAGACTACATATGTGAGGGTGACTGTCAAAGGAAAGGTGCGATATTGTCAATATTGCACAATTACTTTCTTGTGCATTTCCATATTCACACACAGACAATTATTCTGTCCGTCTATTTCTATTTAAATCTGCTCATTCCTGAACGCTTAAAAATTTTTTTTTGTGTATGTACCGTAGATGTGTGTAGGTGAGATTTCAAGGTTTTTTTGAATATCTCTCTCTCTCTCTCTCTCTCTCTCTCTCTCTCTCTCTCTGACACAGACAAACACACACACACACACCCCTGATCAATTAACATCGGGGCTGTACTTCCAAGAAATCTGTAGTTAATAGTGCTAGACCTGTACAGATGATCTAGCATCATGTATCTGACCTATGGATGAACTCATACGAAAGAGAAAAAATTCTATATATACAGTGGTGTGAAAAAGTGTTTGCCCCCTTCCTCATTTCCTGTTCCTTTGCATGTTTGTCACACTTAAGTGTTTCGGAACATCAAACCAATTTAAACAATAGTCAAGGACAACACAAGTAAACACAAAATGCAATTTGTAAATGAAGGTGTTTATTATTAAAGGTGAAAAAAAATCCAA
>JAFFST010013714.1:9855-24477 GCA_022414735.1 Noturus placidus | reverse complement strand
GCTGCCCGCATCAAATTCAAGGCCTTGACGCTCACGTACAAGACCCTGTCTGGAACAGCACCCTCCTACCTCAACTCTGCTGAAGGCTTACGTTCCCACATGTAATCTGCGATCGATTAGCGACCAACGTTTAGTAGTTCCTATTCATCGCGCCACAAGGTCCCTTTCCAGAACATTCACACTAACTGTTCCTCAGTGGTGGAATGAACTTCCAACCTCAATCAGGACTGCAGATTCACTCACCATCTTCAAGAAACAGCTAAAGACCCACCTCTTCGGTCAACACCTAACCATCTCATAAAAAAAAAAAAAAAATTGCACTTACACTTCTACTCTGGGCACGTTGCTTCTTCTAGTACTCAATTAATAGATCTTGTATAGTGGCATTACTTGTATTGTTCCCTGCTTTGATATCACTTTGCTTGTATCTCTCATTTATAAGTCGCTTTGGATAAAAGCGTCTGCTAAGTGAATAAATGTAAATGTAAAAATGTTTTAATTACAACAGTTGTGTGTGTGTGTGTGTGATTCATTTATTATTTTTTTTTAAAGGTGTTCCAGTTGGTTTTGCCTGCTGAGGTTAAACCCGACAGCAGTACAGCACAAAGATCACAAACTACTGGCCACCTGCTTATCACCATGCTCAAGGTACTTGAATGAACGTTGTTATATGGTGACAAAAACAACAAAAACCCACAGCAGATTTCAATATGTAGTCATTTTCCCCTCAAAAGGTAATCCAACATTCAGAAAACAGGTGGGGATAATTAAGTACACCCTTCCTGTGTCCACAAACATTAAGAGAGTAACTAGTAGCCAGGTATTACTAATGAAATGCACAAGATTAGTCAATCATCAAGTAGTGTGACTACCTATATTTAAGCAGAACCTTTGGCAGTTTGGTATTATGGAGCACTCAGGTGTGTTTCTACATTATGCCAAGAAGAAAAGACATCAGTCATGACCTCAGAGAAGTAACTGATGCTGCTTATCAATCTGGGAAGGGTTATAAGGACATTTCCAAACAATGTGGGATTGTCTACAAATAGAGAGCCTTAAAGACAGTCTTCCTAAGAGTGGGTGTCCCAGCAAATTCAGTCCAAGAGCTACACCATTTAATCTGCCTCTGTAAGCACATTAAATGTTCATGTTCTTTTAAAAAAAAAAAAAAGACTGAACAAATATTATCTTTCATTGAAGAGCAGCTAGGAAAAAGCCCCCTCTCTCTAAAATGAATATGGCATGACTTAGGTTTGTGAAAAGGCATCTAAATAAATCAGAAAATTTATGGAACAATATACTTTTGACTGATGAGACTAAGGTGCAGACTAAGTTGAGACTAAGGTGCAGATGTTTGGTTATAATTCACAGTACCATGTTTGGCAAAAACCAAACATAATGTATCACAACAAACATCTCATACCAACTGTCAAGCTTGGTGTTTGAGGGGGTGAATTTTTGGACTTGTTTTGCAGCCAAAGGACAATTGAAACTTGTAGCCATTGGAACAGCGATTAAAAATCTCAGGACAGTTCTCCTAAAGTGTAGGGGTATATTCACCAATGTCCTGGTGAAATTCCCCCATTAGTCCTTATCTATCATGGCCCCCTAATAATCTCCATCACTGAATTTGGCTACATCACATTCCTCTCATATCCACCAATAGCAGGTGTGTGGTGGGTGTTCTGGCGCAATGTGGCTGCCGTCGCATCATCCAGGTGGATGCTACACTGGTGGTGGATGCTACATGGTGGTGGTGGAAGAGACCCCCCCCCCCCCATACAATGTAAAGTGCTTTGAGTGCCCAGAAAAGCACTATATAAATTTAAGGAATTAACTATTAATTGTGCATTAATGAATGCCCTCAGACAATAATGAACTGAAACAATGTTGTAAAGAAAAGTGGACCAAAATCTCTCCAAAATGATGTGAGAAACATTTACAACAAGTAATTGTTGCTAAAGGTCTTTCTACATTGTAACATTTTGGTAGTTGAGATGGATGCAAGTGCAGATTTAATATATAACAACAAAACAAAACAAAGACACTAAGACGGATATACTTAAACACTGTGGCATGAAACAAACACTAAGGCTAAAAACTAACACCGTGACACAGAGACGTAAGTCTAAACAACGAAAGACAAAGACTACGTGAAAACAATGACTATATATACACACACCAGTGCTCATTAACTGAAACGTGAATCAGGTGCAGAAAAACATGTGACTTGCAATGGCTGATGGAAAATGGAGTCCAGAGTCCCTTGAAACGTGACAGAACCCCCCCAATGGTGCTACTCCGGAGTGCCCAAACAGGGTCCCTGCCCACAGGCGGTCCAGGCACTTCGGGCAAAATGCTTCCAGAACAACCAGGAGACAGCATGGTCCCCACAACGGCACCGGGAGGCAGAAGGACGTCCGTAGCGCATAGCAAGTAAGCAGAGCAACGTCCACAGCAGAGCAAAAAAGCAGTGCAAAATCCACAGAAGAGCATGAAAACAGTGTGACAGTCACAGCAGGGCAGGAAAGCAAAGTGACTTCCCCGGCCGCACAGGAAGACTGGGCGAAGTCCTCCACTGAACAGGTAGGCTGAGCGACGACCACAGCTGAACAGAAGGGCTGCGCGAAGTCTACGTCCGAACGCGAAGGCAGAGCGACGACCTCCGCTAAACAGGGAAACAGCGCACAGTAACCAGTGGTGCAGGAAAGCGAAGCGAGGTCCCCTGCGAGGCCCGTGAGGGGAGCGAGGTTCTCCGTGAGGCCAGTGAGGGGAGCGAGGTTCTCCGCGAGGCCAGGGAGAGGAGCAAGGTCCTCCGCGAGGCCCAAGGGAGGAAAGAAGCTCTCCGCGGAGCAAGAGGGGGGAACGATGTCCTCCATGGAGAAGGAAGGGGGAGTGACCCACTGCGCATAGCAAAAAAGGGGAGCGACATCTTCAGCGCAACAAAGAGGCAGAGAGAGATGTCCTCAGCAGAGCAGGATGGCAGAGAGATGACCTCAGCCGAGCAGGGAGGCAGAGAGACAACCTCAGCCGAGCAGGGAGGCAGAGTGACGACCTCAGCCGAGCAGGAAGGCAGAGCGACGTCCACAGCCGAGCAGGAAGGCCGAATGAGAGCCATAACAGGGGAGGGAGGGCGGGAGATGGCCTCAGGCTGGAGCTCCGCTGCCAGAGCCTCCCTGTTGACCTCTAGCTGGAGCTCGGCAGGTGAGCCCACCTCGTGGGTCTCAGGTTCGAGTTCCAAGGTCTCCAGGTGAATCTCCGGCTTGAGCGGAACTTGTTCAGCTGGCTTGGACCTGGGTGCAGCCTCCCTGGCTGAGCAGGGCCGCGGGACGGTCTCCTCAGACGTGTGAACCTCCCCCTTGGTCTCAGGCTGGAGCTCTGCGGCTGCCGTGCTGACTGGAGGGGGAGGACCAGATGTTGCCATGCTCACCTCTGGCTGTGGCTCCACGGCTGAGACCACCTTGTAGGTCTCAGGCTGGAGCTCTGCTGTCATCAGTGCCATCTACCAACCCCGAAAAAAAAAAAAATTCTGGGTCAGCCATCACCTCCTGGCTGGGAAGCGTGGGGTAATTCACCTGCCTCGGGGGGCTTTCGGGTAGCGCCTGTAGCGCCTGCAAGCGTGTGAGCCTAGCCAGTTCCACCTGGACATATGCCAGGAACCATGTGTATGTCGGCGTGGCTTCTAAGCCGGCTTGCTTCAGCTGCCCTAGCTGTGCAATTTGTTCAGCCAGTTGTTTCAGTGCGTCGGAAGGCTCCCCCGTGTATCGAGCTTCAGGGGAAAAAAGTCCGCTGCATCCATGATAACGGTCTTTCGTTCTGTAAAGTTTTGGTAGTTGAGACAGATGCAAGCGTAGATTTTGAAGATTTAATATATAACATAACAACAAAACAAAGACGGATATACATATATATGGATATATAGGGCGGCTGTGGCTCAGTTGGTAGAGCGGGTTGTCCACTAATCCACTAACCGTGGGGTTGGCCGTTCGAATCCCGGCCCGGGTGACTCCACATGCCGAAGTGTCCTTGGGCAAGACACTGAACCCTAAGTTGCCCCCAATGGCAAGCTGGCAGCTCTGCTACCATTGGTGTGTGAATGTGCTCTCATTAGTAAGTCGCTTGTAAAATGTAAAAATGATATTCCTGTAAAGCTGCTTTGAGACAATGTACCATTGTAAAAAAGCGCTATACAAATTGATAATTATTATTATTATTATTATTATTATTATTATTATTATTACATACACACTGAAACAAACACTAAGGCTAAACACTAACACTGTGACACAGAGACATGAGTCTAAACAACAAAAGACAAAGACTACGTGAAAACAAGGACTATGTACACACACACCAGTGCTCATTAACCGAAACATGAATCAGGTGCAGAAAAACATGTGACTTGCAGTGGCTGATGGGAAATGGAGTCCAGATTCCCTTGAAATGTGTCATACATGAATTAAAGGGTGCACTTCTTTTTTTCCCCACCTGATTTATCAGTGTTGGTTTTTAAGTCTGTACACCCTTTTCTAATTGAGGATGTGGCTATTTTCAGAATTAGCCAATCACATTCAATTTCATGTTCAAAAGTAACTATCATACAGCTGTCAACCAATGAAATTATTCTGATTAACCCCAAATAAAGACCAGCTGTTTCTGTAGTATCTTCTTGGTTTCATTTGACTGCTGAAGCCATGGTCTGTAAAGAGCTGACATAGCCTGTACAGGGTCTCACTGTCAAAAGGAATCAATCAGGAGAGTAATACAAAAACATTTCCAAAACATTAGATGTACCATGGAACACCATAATGGTCATAAATTTTACAAAAAGACAAGACAAAAACTTACCAGGAAGGCTAAAATACCTACGGCAACGTTAAAGGAGCTGCAGGAATATCTGAAGTACTGATTACTCTCTGCATGTGACAACAATCTCTCATATTTTTCATATGTCTAGGCTATGGAGTTGGGTGGCTCCCTTTCTCACAAAAAAACATCCAAGCTCAACTAAATCACACCAAAATATGTGGCCAAATGGTATAATAATTCCAAAAGATTCCAAAAGCTATAATAATTCCACAATTCCAAAAATTGAGTTTGGTGCAAAAAAGCACACTTTATCCATGGTCCATCATGTTTTAGAGCAGCTTTTCTTCAGGCAGAACTGTGGCTTTTATCAGGGTGGAGTGAATTATGAATTGCTACATGAATAGCTACAAATACCAGCTGATTTTAGTGCCAACATTCAGGTGTCTGCTGCTACTAAGTTGAAAATGGAAAAATAATCACCTTTCAGCATGACAATGGCCCAAAGCATACATCCAAATCAACAAAGGAATGGCTTAACCAAAATTAGATCATTGACCAGACCTGAATCCAACTTAAAATATGCAGGTTGACCTGATGTAGGCAGTGCACATCGCAATTTGACAGATCAAGAATGTAGGACAAGAGTTGGAAAATATTGCCAAGTCAAGATGTGCCATGATGTGATGTACTCTAACCCAAAAAGACACTTACGCATGTTCACACTTACGCAACAAGGTTACTGTACGTTTTTTTCTTTTTCTTTTTTCCCTCTAAACATTTCTGATATAACTTGTTTCACAAGACTGGGAGGAGGAGAAGAAGAAGAAGAAAAAGTAGTGCCTAAACATTTTGTGCTAGTTTCAAGTCTTTTTGTGTGGCAGTTTTTAAGTTATAGTTGGGATGGGAATTTTGCAGAAGCCTGTCAACCCTCCCCATGATCTTTGGTGATGATCTGTGGCGCTGTCATTTAAAGCGCCACAGTAACCTTATGGTAGCACACCTTTATGTTCATCCTGCAAGATCCCATTGGACACAGAAGCTTTCTTCTACTCAGAAGCTTTCTGCCAAACTTTACAAATTGTTCAAACCCAAATAATGTATTTGTTTTCGGTTATGTCCCTACAGTCATTACAAATTCTGGATATCTGTTGTGTTTCTTTAGGTGCATGGAGAAGTAAAAGTAAAAAAAGCAACTAATAAAATGGCCAGTGGTAGCTACTTAGGAAATGGGACTTCAGAGACCTCAAAGGAAAAGGACAGGTAATTTCTCAGGTGCTAGTTGTTAACCTATAAGTTTATATTTAATTGTTTACACATGTATAAAGGTGTATTATGTAAGGTGTGACTGCTGAAGAGCAAAAGGAGGTGGTGAATCAATGCATATTATTTATGTTGAAATTTCTGTATCATGCCCAAGGTTCATGCGATAGGTTCTGGATACACTATTATAGGTTAAAAAGTGGTTTCTGAATATGAATTATTTAATTAATTAAATAAAAATAATAATAAATAAGAAAAATTTAGTAAATAAAATGAGGAAAAAATGTAGGGAGTCCAAAATGAAAAGTTGCAGAGTGGTAACTCGAAAACAAACAAAAGCTAAATCCATAGGCTGAGTAGAGAATAAATGGTCTGTAGTAATAATAATAATAATAATAATAACAACAACAAAACAACTATTATTATTATTATTATTATTATTATTATTATTATTATTATTATTATTATTATTATTATTATGTAAACTAATGTAATGTGTGCAGACTGAAGCTTGATTTGAAGTATTCAAATAGGATCTTGGCTACTCTTGGCCAATTTCACCTGCCTCTCCAGTTACTTGAAGTTTTGCTAAGGGAGGATGCACCCCTTGCCTGGTGTGAATCATTATGTATGTTACATTGTAGTCCCTTTTTTAATATTCACAGTTTCATTGCCAGATGTGAAAATGTGGCGTTTACCCTTACAATCCGGTGTAATCCTATTGAATTGTCATAAATAGCAGCCAAGCAAGCAATTGCTCTGTTTATATAGTGGATGAACATAATTGGAAGGTTATATATATAAAAAAAAACTGTTTGCCCCAATCTTGAGTTCTTTGTGTGTATCTCATACTAAATAGTTTTAGTTCTTCACACAAAGTACAACATAAAACAAAGGCAACCTGAGTAAACAGACAATACAGTTATTATTTTTTATTGAAGCAAGAAATGTTATCCAACACCTATCACCAATGTGAAAAACTAATTGCCCCTTAAACTTAAAATTTGGTTGTGCCAACTTTAGCAACAATAACTACAAACAAGCTAATGATAATGTGTTTTGGCAAAATTCAGATGAGCCTTAATATTCTTCTGAGTTAGCACTGGTTAGCCACCCTTCCATGGATGCCATTTTTGCAGAGAGTGTCTCTCTGAAAGTGGAGTCATGAACAGTGTCCTTTATTGATGCAAAAGAGGCCTGTAAGTCCTTTGATGTTGTCCTTGGGTATTTTGTGACCTCCTGGATGAGTCGTTGTGCTCTTGGAGGAATTCTGGAAGGTCGGTCACTTCTAGGATGGTTCACTACTCTACTGAGTTCTTCCATTTGGAGATAAGTGCTCTCACTGTGGTTCTTTTGCATCCCAGAGCCTTTGAAATAGCTTTGTAACCCTTCCAAGTCTGATGTATTGCAGTCACCTTCCTCATAATTTTTGGAATTTCTTTCAACTTTTCCGTAGTGTGTTACTGGGTAAGACCTTTAAACCAACTTCATGCTGTTGAAAAGTTCTATTTAACTGTTGATTTGATTGAACAGGGTTTGCAGTAATAAGGCCTTGTTGCGTCTAGTCCAGCTTAACCCCATTATGAATGCATTTTCAAGTAACTATTGGGGCACATACATTTTCACACAGGCCCAGTTGGTAGTGGATAATGTTTTTGCTTCAATTAATAACATTATCATTTAAAAACAGTATTTTGTGTTTATTCAGGTTCCCATTGATGTATCTTAGATTTTGTTGTAATTTCTGAAACAATTTATTGATTTTATTCATAAAAATAATTTATAAATTTGTTATTTGTTAACAATTTATATAAGTGATACTGGGTTAGGGCTTCGATTAGCATAGGGGAGCAGTGGGAGGCAGCAGGGTGTTGAGTAATAAGAATGACTCAGGGAAGAAATTGTTGTGCAGTCTGGTGGTGGTGGCATGGATGCTTCTGTAACTTCTGCCAGATGGCAGGAGGGTAAAGAGTCTTGTATGGACTCTTTACCCTCCTGCCATCTGGACGGGATGGGATAGGTTGACCACAATACTAGCGGATTTGCGGATGTAGTAGTTATTTTACAAAGGGTTGATGGTGGGTAGAGAGACCCCAATTATCTTTTCAGCTGCTATCAAAATCTGCTGTATGTTAGGAAGCTGTCTATAATCACTCTGTAGAAGGTGATGATGATGGGAGTGGGGAAGTTGTCTCTCCGTAAAAAAAAAAAAAAAAAAAAGGAAGGCACTGCCGGGCCTTCTTGCATAGGCAGTTGGTATTGAGAGTCCTGGAAAGTGTCATGTGCACACCAGGATCATGATTGAGTGTCATGTGAACACCTGAGTTTTTGACTCTCTCTCCACAGTTGTTCTGTTGATATGCAGTGGTGAGTGGTCTACTTGAGTTTACATGAAGTCAGCAAGATTGATACTCTATCTTATCAACACTGAAAGATAGATTGTTGTCTCTACATAATTCTGCACGCTGTTTGACCTCTGCCCTGTGTGCTGACTAATCATTGTTGCTGATGAGCATCACAACTGTAGTATCATCAGCAAACTCAATGATGCGATTTGAACTGTAATTTGCAGCACAGTCATGAGTCATAAGTCACAGTTTTAAGTATGCTAAGTCTACAGACCCTGACCAGTCAGTTGCCAAATTACATTGTCTTGAACCATGTACATGGAAATCTAGAGCACATGATCAACCTTCATTTGGTGTAGTCCACACCAGAAGTCCTGCCTAAGCCCCATTCCAGCCCTGTACAACTCTGGAGAGAGGAGAACAACAGAGACTGGTTAATAGGGGTGCATAAAGATTGGTTCATCAGGGGTTCTGTTCCACAGAGTGTCACAGGCTGTGGCAGCTTCTTTTGGCAACATGCAGGTTGTGTGTGCAGAAATGTTTTCTTTGGCCAGTGGGATGGCTTCAGCCAAAGTGTTGACTTGGTGTCACTGGAGATACCAGTATCTGTATTGGGGTATTGTATGTGTTTGTGCAAGTTTAAACTAGTCAAAGACGTTTGTATATATATTAATTTTTGTATGTAGACATTCTCAGATTTATTCTTTTCACCATCGCGGCACAAGGTCCCGTTCCAGAACCTTCACACTAACTGTTCCTCAGTGGTGGAATGAACTTCCAACCTCAATCAGGACTGTAGATTCACTCACCATCTTCAAGAAACAGCTAAAGACCCACCTCTTCCATCAACACCTAACCATCTCATATAAAAAAAAAATGCACTTACACCTCTACTCTGCGCACGTTGCTTCTTCTAGTACTCAATTAATAGATCTTGTATAGTAGCATATAGGATTTTTTATAGGATAAAAGCGTCTGCTAAGTGAATAAATGTAAAATGTAAATGTAGAAGGATTAGTCCATTTCTATCCACACAGGCCACTCAGGTGCTTGTTCATACCTTTGTCATTTTGAGACAGGAATACTGCAATTATCTCTGTCATTCAACCTTTGCAACTGATCGAGAATGCAGCTTCATATCTTGTTTTCAACCTTACTAAGTTCTCCAACACCACCCCATTGCTACGCTCCCTCCAATGGCTTCCTGTAGCTGCCCTCATTAGATTTAAAACACTGATACTTGCCTACAAAGCCAAGAATGGATGAGCTACTTTAAAGCACTTATCACACCCTGGACTCCACCATTATCCATCCCTCCAATCCTCTAGCACTGCTTGACTGCTCAACAACTAAATAATACTTAAATGAGCACTTAAATAAAAAAGTGTTGTCTGTTTTCTTACTATTTTATCTCTGCAAAAAGAGTTTTTTTTAGATTGATAGTATTCTTAGTATGTGACCTAGTGAACCAGTGTCACGGCTTCGTGACGGCGGAGAATGAAGCTGGACGCAAACGCAGTGTGAACTGTTTTTATTAAAAGAGAGGCAGGCAGTTTAATCCAAGACGTAATCCATAAACAGACGAGGGTCAGGCCATCATGCAAACAGTACTAAACAGGGCTAGGCAGAATTCTATGTCGAGGTCACAAGCAGAGTGGGTCGGTACACAAAAACAGGATACGGGAAACATAAACTACGATGCAAACTGGTAGCGGAGGAACCAGTTTTAAACACCACTAACATAGACGAAACAAAACCCGAGACTTGACATGAACAAGGCTATGAAAGTATCTAAATACACTCGTAGACAGATACAAAGACAATATTCCACCCCGAGTGCTCGCAGTTGCGTGGTATAAATACACGCTGTATGAGTGTGTTGGATTGCTAACAGCTGCGAGCACTTGGGACACGTGACAGCTAAAACACATGCTAAACCGGGGAGGAGACATAACGACAACATAAACAGAGTGCACGTGTTTGCGTGTCAACAATGCCAATGTGTTCGGAATGACGTGACAGCCGGCTTGGAGAAGATCAGGGTGTACGCGCGCCTGCGCCATGCGCTCCGCAATGAGGGGGGGAATCGTTACAACCAGTATCTATGTAGTTATTGACATAGTTTTCAAATCACTTCTATAAGTCGCTCTGGATGAGGGCATCTGCTAAATGCCATAAATATAAGTATAAATGTTTCAGATTTCAATAATGGCCATACGTCCTATCAACAGTAATATTATGTATGTTATTAACAATAATAACCAGAAGAGTCATAACTAAACAATCTGATCCTCAATTTAATTCACATTATTTTTTGGCAGCTTTCTCTTTCATTTACATTATGAAATAGGGGTTCACTATCTTTTTTGCTCTTATTTACTCTTATGTATTTAGTAAGTTATAAGCAGTCTTTCTGTTTTCTCTTTGTGTACTCCAGTACACAAAATGTCAAGTAGGGTGAGAAGACTACTTACTACTTTCAAGTAGCAAGTTGCTAGTTACTTCAAATCTGATTAAAATGAAGGGGAAACCCTGAATCTCAGACTACATCGAGAACTGTAAATCACACCTCTCCTTGAAAGTCTGTTCCATTTATATCATATAAAACCTGGATTCAAGATGAAGCATCATATACCAGTCCTGTGATGGGTACAATAACATAGAACCTGTCATTTTCAACACACACAGACCCCAAAAACAAACATTTTTTCAACAGTTGACTTCTTTATTTTCAGTGTCTGCATTTAAACACAACAATAGAGAACAAATGAACAGACTGTGGAACCAAGCAGAAGAGAAAATGTGTATGTGTGTGGAGAGAGAGAGAGAGTGAGAGTGTGTGTGTGTGTGTGTGCCAATGGAAGATTGGTTTAGGAAGTAAAGTAAGGTCTAACAGCAGATATAATTTAATTCCGGTTGATTTATTTCAAAAGCCAACAGCCAGATAGACACCATGCCTACTCTACATCAGAGATGGCATTAAAGAGAGACGGAGAGAAAGTGAAGGAGCAAAGCAGAAAACTATAGATGGATGAGAGAACAGAACAATTTTAATGTTACCACCGGATTTTACAATCAGGAGTTGTTAACATAAAAAACTTTCTCCAAGTAAAATATCATGTGCTTTTGCCTCAGCAGCTTTTAATTAAAAGCGTTAATGTATACTATGAAAATAAATCAGTTTTATTCTTCCATTTGCTGGTAATAGTATAATATGGGCTCTATTTTTGTGCCAGGGCAAAAGTAATTTGCATGTTGTTAGTCTTTCTGTTGCTATGTCTTGTAGGTAATGTGTTGTGTAAAAGGTGGTATAAACCTATTTCTATAAAAAAAATAAAATTGCAAGCACTTCTGAACGTGGTCTGAACATGTCTAGCCCCACCTGGCCATGCATGCTCTTGTTTTTGGTCACTGTTCTTAGTGATGAGTGCTGTGTAGTATATGCAGAACTGTTTTTCTTAGGTCTTGCTGTCACTCACTCCTGAAGAAATTCTGAAGCCGAGAGAGGATCTTGGCTTGTCCTGTGGACACTCTTGGCCAATTCCACCTGCCTCTCCAGTTACTGTTTGTGTTTGTACCTGCCCATGATAACTTCTAATGAACAAATTAGTAATTTAGACTATAGTGACAGAAACAGAGATAGAACATTTACTGAAGATAAAGGGCTGACAGCAGGTAATGTGTGTTTCCAGTTCATACCTCTAGTGCTGCCAATGCTGGTTTTATTCTGTTTCTTGGTACAGTGATACCTTCTGAGATTTTGCATTGCGGATAATATTTTAACGATCTCTCTCTCTCTTTTCTGCTTTCTACAGGGTGATTTCTGGTTGTCAGAGATTAGAAGTTGACCCCAGCAAAAGCTTTGCTGTACAATTGGCCAACATTGTTCCTAAAGAAAACCACACTACTCATGGTCCCCTGCAGCTCTCCTGGCCTTGTCGATCCGAAGAGAAGCCTGTCTCGAAAGACTTTGTCGATGACCCCGACGTGCCCCCTCTCGTGTGAGAAACACAAAGAAAGGAAGAATGTGAGAGAATGCATGTAACTGTGTAGAAACAGTACTTGATAGCAGTAATAAATTCCAGTTTTGGACACTCCAGGCACTGAAGGTTTTGGAAATTCGCAAATCAAATCACCAAGACTTATTAAACAGTTCAAAAGCAGAGTTGTGTGGGCAGTGAAAATCATGAGATTCCCAAACTTTGAGGATCATTGGTGTAAGTGTATGAGATATTTGGAATTTCAGCATGCAGACTGACTATTGTTACAACAAATGGTAAAATATTGGTGGTTTAGAGGTTTATAGGGGTTAGTCTGTAGGGGGCAGGTTTGGAATGGTAAAAATGGCTATAATTTAAATAGCAAAACTGTGCACAGTGGTATTCAGACCTTAAATGTACAGACCTCAAATGTAACAACTGAAAACAAAGTCATGTCTCAGATACAGTTGTCTCAGACACAGAAATCAAAATGATTCAACCCCCATTGCAAATCAGGTTTATTGTCAAAATCTACAGGATTTTGGGTCAGAAAAATCTACAGGATTTTTCCAGGACTTCCTCTGCAACCAAGCCTTGGTGGAAATTAAGATATGCTTGGGATCATTGTCCTGATGGATGTTCCAGTGACTTCTAAGCTTAAGCTTCCTCACAGATGGCATGATCTATCCTAGGATTTCCTGATACTTCAATGAATCCATCTTGCCTTCCACACGCTGCAGGTTTCCAGTGCCAGAGGATGCAAATCAGCCCCAAAGCATCACTGAGACACCACTATGCTTGACTGTGGGCAGAGTGTTCTTTCTTCATTCTTCTTTCTCCAGAAGATACCGCTGATCCATCGTGCCGAAAAGTTCCAGTTTTGTTTCATTGCTCCACAGAACAATACCAAAACGTCTGTGGCATTTTTTAATATGATTTTGAGCTGAATTTTCCTGAACTTTTGGGTCTGGTCTGACATGGACACCTGCTGAAAGTCTGTAAATTTTGACAATAAACTTGATTTCAATGGGGTTGAATAACCTTGATTGCAACTGTATATGTAATTCTGACCTTATACTTAAGCATTTTAAGATTCACTGTCTTACAGTTTGATATAACCACTATGTCATGCTGAACTTTATATTTTGGGCTGTAAATACATTCAATAAATCTATGGATTGCCAAGTGGGTCCAATATTAAATACATAAATACAATGACTATTAATTAACTAAGTGTAAAGTGCCTTTAAAATCCACAGAAAGGACCTTATATGCAATCTATGTGGGACATCTTCATCTTTCATTCACACAAAGATCAGAACAGGTGTGAGTTGCACATGTACAGTATAGTATATACAGTGTATATATATATATATATATATATATATATATATATATATATATATATACACACACAATATGTTCACCAAATTGAAATCCAGTAGCATTTTGTTAAATTATAGATGCACACCAATAGTGGGCTTTTCTTTTGTACTGCATTCACACCAGTGGGAAGAAGTCACCAGAACTTTTTTTTTTTCCCCCATAACATTTTTTATTGATTCTCATACACTTTTCAGAGTACACCAAATATATATCAATACAGAATCAACATTTTTTACCCCGATAACAGCCCTCCCACCCAGGAAAGTGTACATTTGATTAATTTACTTATGATTCATGTACATGTGATTTAATTACATATGATTCATTTTCATAAATCCATACAGAATCAAACTTTTAACCCCAGTAACATACCTCCCACAAGATTTATATATGATTCATTTATATATGATTCATTTACATGTCATTTTACATGTGGTTCATGGTTTACCCTTGATTCACCCCCCCGCCCCATAACCCCGGCACATGATGGCTACACTAACTATTGCTGGTTGTATAAACACTATAAAACCCAACAACAGACATAAGACTCAAGGGCAATATAACCTATGATCTTTAATACAACGTAAAAATACTATATCGGAGTTTTTAAAAGTTTCAAATATATAAAATATATATAAAAAAACCTTAGATCTCTTAACAGGATTACCCATACATCTGACGTTCCAACTAATTAATCTTAAAAGGTGTGCCTGTCCTAGCCGTGCTGGAATCAATATTGCTACTAACCATCTAATAAAGTAAACCATATGGATATAAATAGTCAATTAGAGCCGGAGTGATTTCCCCTCCCCCCAAAAACCCTTAAACATAAAAACACC
>JAFFST010013705.1:37837-50299 GCA_022414735.1 Noturus placidus | reverse complement strand
ATTATTTTCCCGCACTGCCTTAACCCTCTTGGGCATGAAGTTCACCAGAGCTTCACAGGTTGCCACTGGAGTCCTCTTACACTCCTCCATGATGCCATCACGGGGCTGGTGAATGTTAGAGACCTTGTGCTCCTCCACCTTCTGTTTGAGGATGCTCAATAGAGTTTAGGTCTGGAGACATGCTTGGCCAGTCAATTACCTTCACCCTCAGCTTCTTTAGCAAGGCAGTGGTCATCTTGGAGGTTTGTTTGGAGTCGTTATCATGCTGGAATACTGCCCTCCGTCTCAGTCTCCAAAGAGAGGGGATCATGCTCTGCTTCAGTATGTCACAGTACATGTTGGCATTCATGGTTCCCTCAATGAACTGTAGCTCCCCAGTGCCGGCAGCACTCATGCAGCCCCAAACCATGACACTCCCACCACCATGCTTGACTGTAAGCAAGACACACTTGACTTTGTACTCCTCACCTAGTTGCTGCCACACATGCTTGACACCATCTGAACCAAATAAGTTTATCTTGGTCTCATCAGACCACAGGACATGGTTCCAGTGATCCATGTCTTTAGTCTGCTTGTCTTCAGCAAACTGTTTGTGGGCTTTCTTGTGCATTACCTTTAGAAGAGGCTTCCTTCTGGGACGACAGCCATGCAGACCAATTTGTTGCAGTGTGTGGCGTATGGTCTGAGCACTGACAGGCTGACCCTCCACCCCTTCTACGTCTGCAGCAATGCTGGCAGCACTCATACGTCTATTTATCAAAGACAACCTCTGGATATGAAGCTGAACACGTGCACTCAACTTCTTTGGTTAACCATGGCGAAGCCTGTTCTGAGTGGAACCTGTCCTGTTAAACCTCTGTATGGTCTTGGCCACTGTGCTGCAGCTCATTGTCAGGGTCTTGGCAAACTTCTTATAGACTAGGCATCTTTATGTAGAACAACAATTATTTTTTTCAGCTCCTCATAGAGTTCTTTGCCATGAGGTGCCATGTTGAACTTCCAGTGACCAGTATGAGGGAGTGTAAGTGCGATGACACCAAATTTAACATGTGCTCCCCATTCACACCTGAGACCTTGTAACACTAACAAGTCACATGACACCGGGGAGGGAAAATGGCTAAATTGGGCCCAAAATATGAACACTTCTGGCCCAATTTGGACATTTTCACTTAGGGATGTATTAATTTTTGTTGCCAGCGGTTTAGACATAACTGGCTGTGTGTTGAGTTATGTTGAGAGTTATATTTGTTTACATTTGAGGCATATACAGTGTATGGTGGTATAAATGAGCATACAAACATGAGCATACAAGTAATTAAAAAAAAAAAAAAACAACCATAATTTGTCTTAGTAAGATCTTGGACTTCCATGAGCTGCTTTAGTGCACCTTGACATAGATTCTCTGGAAGTCTCGGGAAGTGTACTGGAGGGATGAAGACTATTCTTCCAAAACATATTATATCAATTGGGTTTTGATGATAGTGTTGGAGCACACTGTCTCACACGAGCATCCAGAATCTCCCACTGGTGTTCATTTGCATTGAGCTCAGGTGACTTTCATACTCATCAGTCCATTCAGTGAACCCTTGGTTGTGATCCTGTAAAAGTCATTCCCCATCAGGACAGAAATGTTTCATCACAAGTTGAAGGTGATCAGTCAGAATAATTTTGTGTTCATTGGCAGTGACCTTTCTCTTTAAGGGGACATGTGGATACAAACATTAACAGTGAAACAACATAATAGAGCCACCAGTTTTTCGTTTAATTTGTTAACCACCTGTATTTGAGCACATGAGTGACTCAGTTAATCACTCAAAAACACTAGCCCTGAGAATGAAAAGAGACCTGGATCTGTAGATCTGAACTGCAATACAGAAGTAAGTATGATGATTCACTGATGGTCTGATTATACGTTTTTCTCCCACGAAAGATGAATTGTTTCAATAGTTCACAGAAATGGCATAGGTTCTTGAAAGATGTTTATAGTTTAAGCTCCAAAGGTTAAGTTCCCAGAAATGTTCTGAATGCAATTAGATTATTTGAACGCTGGCCACTAATAAAGTGCACTTATAAAATCTGTACAATTTCACTATGCCATGGTGCATCTCTTTTGATATCCTTTTTACTTCTGAAAAAAAAGCCCTTATGAACTCAGTCATTTTGTATGTTGGAGTTTCATTCAGCACTATTGCAGTTGTAGTTGTAGATGGATTGCTAAAACGTCTATTTGTGTTAATACTAATCTTTTTTTTCTACTGGCTGTTGAAGATAATAGTTTTAAGGAATTAATTTAGACATGTTCTATTCACATGTAAGTGCTAGGCAAATAAAAAAAAAGAACAATCACAAACATTGTCACAAATATACATTATATAGTCAAACGTATTTGGACACCTGACCATCACACTCATATGTTCCCATACTAAAATTATGGGCATTAACATGGAGTTGGTCCTCCCTTTGCTGTTATAACAGTCTCCACAATCTCCATTTAGCCACAAAAGCATTATTTAAGTTGTTCACTGATGAGATGAGAAGGCCTTGTGCACAGCCGGTGTTCCAATTCATCCCAAAGGTGTTCAGTGGGGTTGAGGTCAGTACTCGGGCCACTTGACTTCTTCCACATCAACTTTGGCAAACTATGGCTTCATCTAGCTCTCTTTGTGCACAAGGTTAAGGAAATCTTAATGCTACAGCATACAAAGACCTTCTAGACAGTTGTGTGCTTACAACTTTGTGGCAACAGTGGCAACAGCATATGCAATTGATATTGCAATGATTATGAGCAGGAAAGTGGAATTATGGATTGGATAATGCCTGTACATCAGAAACGTGTGCACCAGGTGACCTTGTTTCCTACACAAATTAAAAGAAGAAATTTGTCTCCCATTTACAGTGGTCTTTTGTGTGATTTTCAGATATAGTTTTAGGATATAACACTTTTAATGATTACCTATTAGGTGTGCCTCACTGGTGAGAGGAATTACACCTGCTGTCTCAAAGCAGTTGAACAAAGAAATGTCTAACACACTTAGAACGAGTGCTTAATTTTATATCAGCCTATGCTATTATTAATGTTGTCCTGGCCACCAAAATGTTTCTAAATGAGACACTGCTGAAATTAAATTTGTGCTAGTAACCTTCCCAAATGAACCATTGGGAACCATTTTATAACATTCTGAAAACATTATATTTTGGTTACAAAAGTCAGCACTGTTCCCAAAATATTCTAGGAACTTTAAAACACAACATTCTCTGAACTAGAATGGCTCAAATTATTTAAAGGCTACCTGAATTTTGAGAGCATCCTTAGCAGCTGCATTACTGTCTGTTTTGGCAATTGCACCTTTCAGATTGCAAGACCCTGCATCGATAGTGAGGTCAGCTGAGAAGATCTTTCTTCCCTCCATCATAGACATTTACATCACACGCTGCATCCGCAAAGCCACCAGCATTATGGATGACCCCACACACCCCTCAAACAAACTCTTCACCATCCTGTCATCTGGAAAAAGGTACCGAAGCGTTCAGGCCCTCATGGCCAGACTGTGTAACAGCTTCATCCCCCAAGCTATCAAACTCCTCAATACTCAGAGACTAGACTGACACACACACACACACTGGACTGAACACCATCCCACTCCCCTTGCAATATGTGCACATTCCTGCACTGACTCTAGTGCAATTTTGCTGATACTGTACTTATAAACATAAAATATTTAATTTCTTGTCACTATTATACACTTTACCTGGCTGCTACTGCAATAACCGCTATGTCCATATTTGGTATAAGCTAATCTGCTTAATACTAAGTCATAGCATGTTATGTTTACATTTATAACATTTTGAAATTATATTGTTACCTATCTTTTGCACTACCTGTTATATTAGACACTTCCACTGTGTACTGTTCAGTGCTACACTGTCACTCACTGTGCCTACAGTCATGTTTTAGCAGTAATGTACGGTCCTGTGTTGTTAGCACACATTTGCACGTGCACTTTATGCAAAAATGCATAGATCTTTTTAAGTTCTCTGTCGTCTCATGTGGTTAGTGTGTTGTTCTATGTAGCAGCATGGTCCTGGAGGAATGTTGTTTCTTTCACTGTGTACTGCACCAACTGTAATGACAGTTGAAATGACAATAATGCCACTGAACTGAACTTAAACTTTAGTGGAACATTGTCAGCAGTAAGGTGGGGTTACCTAAAGACTATTTAAAATGTGTGTGTGTGTGTGTGTGTGTGTGTGTGTGTGTGTGTGTGTGTGTGTGTGTATGTGAGGTGAACATTCTCTGAAGCATAATGTAAAGAAGCCTGAAGGTTATCACAAAGAAAACTTTCCTAAAAAACTAAATGGGACTGTTATCTTTACAACTCAGTTGTGAATTTAGCTTGCTGGGTCATGACTCAAATTGGGTTTAGAACTGGTAAATCCTCTTGCTGGATTGGAATGCAGACCTGAAAGGGAGAAGGCATATTGCACCTGTCGATACAGAGTGGCAACCAGCAAAGGTTTGAAGAAAAAGTCTTAAGCTGCAGCTACACAAAAAGTTTTGGTTTACATTAACCTCAATTTATTATTTATAATAAAGCCTTCAAAATTATATTTCTGTATTAACCAGACATTATGTAGACAATTATTATTTTAGCATGTTGTTTGTTTGGTTTGATAGCCAGTGTTAGCCAGGTGACAAAATGTACACTAGCTAACATTATTTGAGGGGAAAATATGGCTTAAGTTGCCTTCTTGTAATTAATAAGACAAATTACTATCTTCTTCAAGAAAATTTTAAAAATTTGATTAAATTGTTATCTAATTAAATTTATGGTGTACACTAAGGTATGTAATGCTGGGCTGCTAAATAAGCTCATTCATAGAATGAGGTGTCTTGCCATAGCTTTGATAGAACAGGAGGAATCAATTCCAAAGGGCATACTCTGGAAAGGTTATATCCTGTGTAATGGCTCATGTGTTCTTTCACTACACAAAGTTTTTTACAGTCAGTTTCTGCAAGATCTCCTACAGATGAACGTTGATGGTTTTCATCAGATATGCAAGAATACTTGCAAAGCCCCTTCTAGCAAGCTTTACTTACACAAAAACAAAGGTAAGAAAATACTTATTCTATATATAAATTATATAATTGCCTTATATATAGGAATAACAGTTAGAGGAACCTGAAGGACAAGTTGCTGTTTCACTTTTCACAGTACTGAGAAATGAAATCAGTGCTGCCAGAAATGCAAGAGCCACACTGTTTCAAAAGGGAAATACATCATAGCACTGAACAGAAGTAGCCTATTGTCATTCTCTTCATCCCTCTTGCTTGTCACTATTTATAACAGTTTTCTTGTTGTTATTATTGATGGGTAATAAATATTAACTTTTTAGTAATTCTTGTAGTTTGTGTGTGGTTGTGGGTAGTGGATTAAAGTAAATATATCCCAAGAATTTTATAGAAATTTTATAAAAACAATAACTTTACCCCATGAACTAGAAATGTGGTTTAACTTTTCAACCCTACATGTGAATATAGCCCAGCAATGTAGTCATTTTTATTCACAAGTTGCTTTAAAAAAAAATCAACACCATCTTAACCCAACCTTGTGTTTAAAAACCCATGGTGTGTTAGAGTAACATTTCTTCTCCTTCTAAATGAAACAGCATGCATCACACAAGTGTCAACTTTTTACATGAGTTATTGAATGGGATGGCAACAAATTCTACTACATATCAGTAACTTACCATTACTATTATGAAACCATGATAGTTGAGCACTGTGTCTTGTATGCATAAAACTATCACACGTACATACAGGAACACATTCATTAAATGAGAGATAGGCATCTCCATTCCTGAGTGCTTTTTCAAGTATTAAGTTCATAATCATGCTGCGTCTCTTTCTAGTAACAAGCATGGTAAACAGTAAAGATGTGCTTGCTAATAGTTCTATCCTTCAATATGACATTTTTGATCACAATGATCTGTCATCCCTTTGCAATTTGTACCTTGATTTGACAATGTTTCCTTAATGCTTTACAGTATTTCTAGTTCCTCCAAAAGAGTTTAGAAAACTCACTGATAATGGCATAATCAGTTAATTCATGTACTGTATATTACACCTGCTATTGTATTTTTCAATCATTGCTGATGGTCGTAAATAAATAAGACCAAATCCAGACAAAACTAGGGGGATTTAATCAAGTGTAATAATTTAACACTGTTGTGCACTATAGGTTCTGTGAATCTACAGGCTGGCCTAGAAAGAATCAGCCCCAGCTTCTTCTTTATGCCATTCTGTATATTTTTAATCACAACTGTTGGTGGTGCTGTTGGTCTTGGTTCCCCAAATGTAAAAAAAATAAATAAATAAAATAATAATAAATAAATAAATAAATGCACTTTAATCCATTTCTTGAAAGAAAACAAAACAATGTGGTTATTAAAAACTAAGCCTTATTTTTCTGTTTTTTGTTTTTTTTCACTTCAAATAAAGGTTAGGCTTAGGGTGTGAGTTTCATCATAAGGCATCAACTTTTCACACTGTCAGCTACTTTCATAACACCAGGAACTGTGTACATGATGCATAAATAGATCATGAATGTGATTTCAGTCCATTACAGGGCACCAAGCACACACATTTACACCTAGGGACAATTGATATGTGACCTACAGTATTCACCTGCACACACTGACATGGGGAGGTTTAACATGAAACTCAACACAGACAGGGAGGTCATGATTGAACCAGGAACCCTGGAGCTGTGAGGTGACAACTGCATCATACTGCCACTCCATTTGCATTTACATATGCAATAAAACTTATAATGCTGATATTTTGTATTTAACTCTCATAAGTATCAAGTGCTATGGTTATGTAGCTATGATAAATTTAGTATGTAATATTAGAATGTCACATATGACATAGACTACATGTTTGTAAAATAATTTTTATAGGTTTTGTGTCGGACCAGCTGCCCCATTTTTTAAATGAATTTTCGAG
Source organism: Noturus placidus (assembly GCA_022414735.1). Lineage (NCBI taxonomy): Eukaryota > Metazoa > Chordata > Actinopteri > Siluriformes > Ictaluridae > Noturus > Noturus placidus. The sequence goes on along the minus strand of JAFFST010013705.1, from coordinate 43,293 downwards.
GTGCAACAATACAGCACAGAAGAGATAGGAGTTTTTAAAAAGGTGCTGCACCTGTTATTATTGTTATTATTGCCTATGTTGTTGCTCACCCACTGTGATTGCAGTTAAGACAGATAGGGTATCTGCCTCAATGACCAGCCGCTTTCAGGGCTTTCATTAAAGGGTGTTTATTCTGAACAATTTTATTCCTTCTATTTAAAATACTTGAAAACTGAAGGATTTTATATTTGGTATGTCATCAATGCAAATCTGGTATTTATTTATGTTTAAAGTAGAGATGTCCTGATGTATCGAGCAATATTCGGTATCGGCTGATTAAGGCAATTTTTCACGACATCCAGTGATCAGGCACAATTATATCCTGTCAATCAAAAGAGAGCACACATTGAATTCGTTCTGTGTAGAAAGATGTCTCTTGTGTGAAATTACTTTGAATTGGGTGACAGTGATGACAAAACTGCAGTTTGTAAGCTCTGCACTGCATATTTATGAACGAGTGCTTTTAGACCGGATGCTGCAGCAGTGAAGCAGGGGGTATGGTGTCAAGTCAAAAAACTTTTTGCTGTGCTGCTTGCGCTGAATTAAAGCACCAGTACACTGTTGAAAGATTTAAATGAAGATGAGTTGACAAAAAAGGTACATATTGCACAGAAAAATATATTTGTGGAGTAGTATATTTCATATCCAGTTAATGTTAATATATAAAAAAAAGTTTATATTAAACATTACCAGTTTGATGTTCAATGATGAACTACAAATGCTTTTCTTTGTGGTGATAGAGCATGGAGAGAATAGTTTTTCATTAGCATTTCCTTCCGAATTGTAGAATTAATTATTATAAAGCAGATCCACCAAACTATTGGTATCGGCATCGGTCGATATCACTCTGAATAATTGGTTATCAGTATCGGCTGAGAAATTTAGTATTGGTGCATCTCTAGCTTAAAGTCATAAGCCTGGTTCACGCTGCACAGACAGATGCTGACCAACACTGACAATCACCAATTTTTGAAAGTTGGCTGTTGGATTTATAATATTGGGAAACACAACTGTCATGTTCACACTGCCCAACAGACACCATCAAACTTTTTTTTTATGGACAGTCAGACTGGTTTAGAAATGGATGATCCTTTTATGACAATCAAAATTTAACAATTACTAGTGTCTTTACATGTTGTTCTTCATCTGAAAAGACGAAGAGTGAAACAAAAGAGGTTGTGGGTGAACCCTTGGTTGTTGCGAAGTGAGAGACAGGGTGCTTACTTACATTTATACAGAGAACTGCAGACAGAGGATGTGCAAAGCTATCAAATTTATCTATTTTTGTCCAGGGGGCATAACCTGGCCTGGGCATTGGGGGCTGTAGCCCTGGAGACTTTTTCTTTAGCCCCGAATATTTCTCCACTTGGACCAGTTTGTCACTACGTAACTGAACATCAGTAAAAGAAGCCGGCAGTGTTGTGATTTTGTATCTTCACAGAACAAAGGTGAGACCAATCATACAGGGTTTACAGAAAAATACGTAGAAATGTATGTGTCTAATTGACTGACAGCTCTCAATTCTGCCAAACGCTAGCTCACGCAGTCAGTATGAGGGGGAAATGGATATACAGGGTTGAAACTGAAACACTAACATCCTCTCATACTGAGCAGGACAACAAAGTGTGTAAATGTCTATATGTCAGTTTACGTGAACATGATATGAACAGAGCATAAGGACAGATAACGTACTTTGCATGGCACTGTTGCAGCTAAACCCATACAATGATAGATTAGTTATGCCTCCCTTTGGCTAGTGGCACCAAACTAGCCTAGTCTCGTGTTAAGCCTAGTTCACGCTGCACAGACAGACACTGACCCACACCAACTTTTAAAAGTTAGCTGTTGGATTTAGAATGTTGTGAAACACAGCTGTGATGTTCACACCGCCCCAACAGACACCAACAATCTTTTTCACGGACAGTCAGACTGGTTGAAAAATAGATGATCCTTTTACCACAATCAAAATGTTACTTTAGTAGTGTCTTTACGTGTCGTTCTTCACCTGAAAGCAAAGCCTTGATTGTTGCCACATAAGAGGTGGACATTTACTTAAATTTATACAGAGAACTGCAGACAGATGGTATGAAAGTTTTAAAAATTTTGCTCGGTTTGACCCCAAGCAGTTTCAACAACTGAGAGGAAGACATCTTAAGGTAGGCTATGTGGTAAGCTAAAACCGTTTTTAGGCCATACATTAATTGTAACAATAATTTTACAGTAAGAACAATAATTTTAAACAAATGTAAGATTTAAACATTTGTTGCAATTTTGCTTCTTACTTTATGAAACAGAATATAGAAAATGGCATACGGTTAGCAGATGATCCTGATAAAAACCAAAACACAAGAGCAGTTGATCTTCATCAGGGGTCAAAATAAACAATTTTTATTCAACTAACACATCAATACATAATTTATTATCCTATTTCTGATTTGTCCAGAAATCTACCATTTTACCCACAACAGCAATTTAGCATGCATAGCACCTAGTGCATAGGCTTTTGTTTCTATTGAGTTTTCAGGGACGCTTGCCTCATCGTCATGGCAACAGTTTGTTTCCAGGTCAGATTAGATTAGAGTTTGTTTGAAAATTATACTACACTGCTCAGATAATCCATGACTGACAAACGCCATTTGAACATGTTCAGTCAGTGAAAACAAAGCCAACCAATGGCATCAGATGCTTAAAGGGTTAACACACTGATCAGACAAAATGTGACAAATGTGTCTGTTGGCGTTGGTCGTCGTCTGTCTTTGCAATGTGAACCAGGCTTTAAGGAGTATTACATTTTTATGATACCTACACCTTGTGAAATCTGTAGACAGAGTGATCCCTATAGAACTTGCATGATCCAAGATTGGCATCAGTGGTATGTCTGGAGAAAGAAGAATGAAAAAAGAACACTCTTCCACAGTCAAGCATGGTGGTAGCTCCGTGATGATCTGGGCTGCTTTGCCAATCATACCTCAAATTTCACCAAAGCTTGGTTGCAGAAAAAGTCCTGGAAGATTCTACAGCATCATCACAGTCACCTGACTGGAACCCCATGGATAATCTCTGGTGGGATTTGAAGAAGATGGTGGCAGTATGCCAACCCAAGAATATTATTGGATTTGAGGCCATTGCTTATGAGGAATGAGCTAAGTTTCCTCAGGAACACTGCCAGAAGCTATGCATCTCGTTTGCAGAAGGTCATAACAGCAAAAGGGTGCTCTACTAAGTACTAAAGATGCTTTCCATGAAGAGGATGAATAATTTTGAGAATGGAGAAGTCATTATAAGATGCATTTTCAGATTTCAGATTTTCAGGTTTGGGGAAACCAGTTGAAGCATTCATTGTGTTGCATTTTCAGATGAATTTGGGGAAACCACTTTCGTATTCATTGTGTTGAAATATTTCAATTGTTTTTGTTTGATTTGTTCATTTCAAACAGCTGAAAGTCTGCAAATTTCATCAATAAACCTGATTTGCAATGGGGGTTTAATAATTTTGATTTCAACTGTATACATATATGCAAATATGCAAAGTAATTATCTACACACTATTTAGTTTTATTTAAACTCTTACAATTAATACTATTTGATGCCTGTTTAGGAGAGAATAATAGCACCTGGTATCTTCTTATAATGTCGAAAAATATTATTTAACAAAATTGCAGAGGGATTTTGACCTATTCCTACATGCAGCACATTTTAAACTCTATTATGTTAATATGTTTGTGTGTCCATCCATCCATCTTCAACCGCTTACTCCTTTTCAGGGTCACGGGGAACCTGGAGCCTATCCCAGGGAGCATCGGACACAAGGCGGGGTACACCCTGGACAGGGTGCCAGTCCATCGCAGGGCACAATCACATACACACTCACACACACATTCATACACTACGGACACTTTAGACAAGCCAATCAGCCTAACATGTGTGGACTTGTACAAATTCTTCAAGTCAGACTACAGGTTTTCAGTAGGGTTCAAATCCAGAGACTAAGCTCCTCATTGCACGTTCCTCTAAACATTTCTGGGGTAATTTGGAAGTGTGTTTGGTTCCGCTAGTTGAAAGCACAATTTATGTCCATGTCTATGCCTCCTGGCAGAGGTAGCCAGGTTCTGACCTGAATTTCATGAAACTATAAAAAAAAAAATCATAGTCATATGATTCATATATATAGTCATATATTACATTGGGTATCAGGTGTTCTTTCTTTTATACAATCCCTTTTTGTCACCAAACATTCTGTTGCTGGGCATGACTTCAAAGTTAGACTCATATGGTCTCATCTGACCCCAACAAAATGCCAATTGTAAATGTAATGATGCTTGGTGAAGAACAGGTGCTCTTGATGCTCTTGGAAGGGCTACTTTCTTGCAAGGTGTTCAAACAACTTGCTGTTATGAAAGTGGTTTTTGTTAGTTGATTTTTAAACTTGAAGACCATATGAAATAAATAAACTATGCAAATTTAAAACTACTTTTTTCCTTCCACTTCCTGGCAAGATTCCAATTGTTTCAGACATGTGAAACTTTTGGTTATGGTCCAAATTGTGCTTAATGATATTTTGTCTGGCTGTGTAGTTTGTCTGTCTCATATGTCTCATTTGTGTGAGATTTCTTTATTTTTTCTCATGGTAATGGAAATGGGGGATGGGACTTTCCTGTGTGCAACCCTATATTTATACTCCAGTGAAACAGGACATCACTAAATAGAGCAAGAGAGTTCCTGGTGACTGAGAGCAAATTATATGCTTTTCAAGAATGACAATTTGTTTGCATGTATTTAATATGTTTTATATGGCACATATAGTTTTGAGAGAAAATAATATTGTTTTTATAAAGTATAGCTCTACTGTGAGACACCGCAGTGGCTCAGTGTGTCACAGCTCCAGGGCCCTGGGTTTGATCCTGAGCTCAAGTTACTGTCTGTGTAGAGTCCACATTCTCCCCATGTCTCTGTGGGTTCATCTGGGCTCTTTGGTTTCCTTCCACCTTCAAAAAATTTGTTGGTAATTGGGTTGGTTAAGATATGTGTATGCATGATACCCTGTGATCCAGGGTATATTACTGAGTCATGAGGTTTCATATCCACCTGAGGTTTCATACCCACCGTGACCTTGATCTGGATACATTGGTCACTGAAAATGAGTGAGTGAGCTCCAATGAAAACAAACTTCTTCTGTTAGTTTTGAATTATTGCATGCAATGTTTATATTTTTTGCTCATTTTTATGAACGGTGTATTCTCCATGGGGCGCACGGTGGCTTAGCACGTTCGCCTCACACCTCCAGGGTCCAGGGTTCGAGTCCCGTCGGGGCCATGTGTGTGCGGAGTTTGCATGTTCTCCCCGTGCGTCGGGGGTTTCCTCCGGGTACTCCGGTTTCCTCCCCCAGTCCAAAAGACATGCATGGTAGGTTGATTGGC
>JAFFST010013705.1:16220-31446 GCA_022414735.1 Noturus placidus | reverse complement strand
TACAAAGGTAACAGATTTGATATGATGATCTTAATTTATGTAAATTGTCCTCTAAATTAACAGAACAAAGAGCCCGTGTGTTGGCCGTGGATCTTTGGTTCCGCATCCTCGTTGCGCTTGGCACAAATTGCATGCTACCCCTTGAATGTGCGTCTTAGTGGTTCAGTACACAGTTGTGTAATTAAAAACGAAGAAGTACGTCTTGAGAAGTTATTGTATGTCGTGGGTGTTCTGCTTTAGCGAGGAGGAAGAATTAATCATTGCAGTTAGAGTCATGGCTTTACGCTCTATTAAGCGACATGTGATGCGCCTTGGAGAGAGCTAGCTCTTTAAAAGTTTCATTTTACGCACATTGTCTTGATAATGTCATCACACAGCATATTCAGTCGCACTGTTCTGTGCCACCCGTTTGCTCACTGATGTTTACACACTATATGCTACTATGGAAGTTGAGGCTACTGCGCTATCAGTAACCCGCTTCTCTCACTGCGGCCGCTTTGCTTCCCCGCAGACTATGTGAGATGATGGCTGGGGAGCTGCGCTCTCACACGGAGCTCTCTTGGCCCTCAGGTACCTCTCAGTGCTTCATCCGGCTGTTAAAGCCACATCAGCCACTCCAGAGGACGCACGATTTCGCCCTTGCTCTCTGCTGACTTTCCTTAAAAATTGGACTCTTTTTAAAGTATGAATGCATTACGTCGTGATCTTTCAGACATCAACTATCAAAGACTAAGTGCATCTCGGATAAAAGGAGCATAGTTGATGAATACGACACCAACCGCTTTTATTTTGATGACTGACCAATGGCGCTTAACATTTCTACCGCCTTTGTGAGCCATGGAATGGAAAGAAGCTTGAGGCGATCATACAATATCTTGATAACCACCTCAAGGTCAAGCAAAACAGTTCTCTCAGGAAATCTTTTTTTTTTAGCGCCTCCATAGGAAACATGAAGTTAATCGTCTAGCGTCTATTTACTAGCTTCAATTTATAGCCGGATTAATAAAGTCAACCCTAGGTGGTTTTACCAAGTCCTTTAATCCGTTAGGACTGCATACATAACTTAGATTTGACTTCATGTGATTGACGAGTTACATATTAATAAGCTTTGGGTAAAGAAACAGGCCTAGTACGTGGATTTATAATCACATAATGCTGCCACCCAAGACTGTCCAGCCTTAATATTCACCAAAACCCTTATCCACACACCTCACAATACCAAATTCAAGTTGCGCGCACATTAATCGATTTTACTGCATCAAGTTACAATCTTTAGGTAAATTCAAATATATGTAGGTCTGTCTTGTGGATTTGTGTTTCCATTGCAACTATCTTCACGCATACATGCTAGTACGCTCGTGCACACACCCCCACACACGTACACCCACACATAGGCAAGGTCACACAGAGGAATCCATGAGCCATCACAATACCTGTGCTTGAATACAAAACAGTTCATTTCTTTCATGAAAAATATCTATATAGGACACTGAAAAACAGAGACAACATGACAAACCAATTCGTTTGAATACCTCCGATAACGTGGTCCTTTACATCCCAGTCCTTTCTGCATTTCTTTATTCGGAAGATCTGGTCCTGATTGAAGTAGGAACTTTTTTAAGCAGAGTCGAAATCCTGATCAGTCACCAGTGTTGTGTTTGTGGTGAGCTGCAGTGAGGCGCGCGCTTGGCCCGCGGTCGCGCTCTCTGTCTTAATATTGCACAAGGTTGAGTGGCCGGCCTCATTTACCTAATGGCGGAGGCACACACATGCCAGCCAAGTTCTGCAAGCGACTACGCAACATCAGTGTAGTCTGGCAAGGCTAGTTGGTGTCTTAAATTATGACCTAACAAAACACATCGGATATTCACCAAAACCGTTTTATTTTTTAGAATGTGATTGAAAGCTGAGATACTGTGAGTCCTAGGAGCTTAAAGTGTCACAAGACGAATATATGAGAAGGAAATACTGCTGTTAAACTATGTTAGTTGACTAAACTGTTGCTTTTTTGTTTCTTTTTCTGTTTGGACAGCGTGTGTCAAAAAACTGGAGCTTTTAACAATAAATATGCGTCTGTCTGGTCTGCGCATTGCAGTGTTAAGGGCTCAATCTCGAGTCTTAATATTCAAAATCAAAATGCGCATCTGACTTTTAAACATAAATCTATTGTGCATGTACACCCTAACTGTTTAAACATTTGCCTTGTTATATACTGAAATCTGTTCTTCTTAAATATCAACTTAAAAATAAATCAAATGTAATAATTTGGGGGGTTTTTTTTTGGTTGAGACGCACCGTTTTTATTCGTGTTGGCTTTCACAAACATTCGCGTTTTGGTTAAAAGGCTGGTTGTGTATGAATTAAAAAAAAAATTCGCGATCCCTATAAAACATCCAGCTTGTTTTACACGCGCACACACACACACACACACACACACACACACACACACACACACTATGTGTGTATATATATATATATATATATATATAATGTGTGTATATGTATATAGTGTATATATGTGTGTGTGTGTGTATATATATATATGTGTGTATATGTATATAGTGTATATATGTGTGTGTGTGTGTGTGTATGTATATATATATATATAACTTTTTTCATTTCACCTTTAAAACAGACGCATTCAATTAATGGCACCTAAAATATTATTTATATAGTGTAATATTGACACATAGACCGATTTTTGTTTGTTTTTCACTCAAGCCTAATTTCGATTATATAGACAACATAAATAAACCAATACAGTCATTTCACTTACCAGCCAAAGACACTGGACAGATAAATAGTTTCCTAAAGCAGCCATATATTGCAATGAAGAATATCCGATTTCAATGGCAGAACTGCAAGAGTGATAAACTTCATAAACCTATGAAAATCAAAAGTCAGTGCTCATTGTGCTTAGCTAATGTGTATACAGAAAGTAGTCTTACATATGATTTCTAGTGTCACTTTTTTATTGTCAGAATGTTTTTTTTTTTTATTATTATTTTTTGGGATTTTTTTTTTACCTTGAGCTAATTTAGAAGAGCCCCACTCTGGTGGTGCAAAATGATGCTCAAGGCGCATAAATTAGGTCATACAATGGAGAGGCCTTCATTGTGCCTCTTTGCTAGTGCTCGGTGGCGCTTATGTCTCGTCAAAGTGCTCTCAAACTTGGGGAAAAGTATGGAATTCCCTATTGACGCCGAGCAACAGTGCGTCTGGGAAAAAAAGTGGTGCCGACCGCTCGGTGGAATGAAAACAGAGGCTCAGAGACGGAAACACTCGTTTAAATGATGATGCTGCTACTGTATGAGCATAAAATGGGAATTGTGGGAAGGGGAGACATTGTAACCAACGCAGGAGGCTTAACTTAATATGAAACTAAAAGCATTTTTTTCCTTCAATTATCTAGCCGAGATGTCAATGACTATTGTTTGCTGGTGCGGGCCATCGCTCCGCCCCTCGTGTTTGTCGTAAACCTGGCGCCTGGCTACAATAAACCCAAGATGAGAGTGGCCAGGGCTCGCCTCCTCCTCGAAGGCGATCAATCGGATCTCAGGCAACTACTGCGAGCGCTCTCTTACGTCGACGCGCGCGAGAACGACGCGGCCGAGCGGCTCCACCACGCGCATCCCCGCCTCGCTTTTCTGAACCATGTCGCTGAGCCCAAAGCACACGACACCTTTCTCAGTGACAGACATTCTCAGCCCCATAGAAGAGACGTACAAGAAGTTTAGTGGCATGGAGGGCTCTGGGAACCTGGCGTCTCCGTTGGGAGCCTACCGGCAACCTCAGGTGTCCCAGACGGGCATGCAGCAACACTCGATGGGCCACAACGCCACGGTGGCCAGTACCTACCACATGCCCCACACCGTGTCCCAGTTCTCCCACAGCGCTATGGGCGGCTACTGCAACGGAAGCATTGCCAACATGGGCGATTTGCCCTCTTACCAAGAAACTATGAGGAGCAGTGCAGCGGCAACGGGGTGGTACGGTGCCAACCCCGACCCAAGATATTCAACAAGTAAGTAGCAATGGTTTTGAGTTGTTGTTTTGTTTTGGGTTTTTTTTTTTTTTTAATTAAATCTATTTTTGAACCATGTACAAGTTTACTAATGTAGCCTTTTTAGACTGTGGATTAGTTTTACGCACTGACGTAATTTAGTTTTATGTACTGATATATAGCCCCATTGGCAAATTTTTTCAGATATTATAGGATATGTCATTAATTGCATGCATTGCAATTAATTAGGTACTTAAATATTAAATATTAATTCTCGCTTGTTTATTTACTCTGTAGGCTATTTGTATCGCATTTATAACAGTAACTATATTTAAAATGACATTTATTCTGGTTTCATTGGTGACTGAACGGCCGTACGTGTTTATGTATATGTTTAAGTTTCTAGATTCATGGGACCTTCCACAGGTATGAACATGAGCGGAATGGGAACGCTGAGCGGCATGGCGGACGCTACCAAAGCCATGACCCCACTGCACACAGCGCCCAGGCGGAAGCGACGTGTCCTCTTCTCTCAAGCCCAAGTTTACGAACTCGAGCGAAGGTTTAAACAGCAGAAGTACTTATCAGCACCCGAACGGGAGCACCTGGCCAGTATGATCCACCTGACTCCCACTCAAGTGAAGATCTGGTTTCAGAACCACCGCTACAAGATGAAGCGACAGGCCAAGGACAAGGCGGCGCAGCAGCTGCAGCAGGAGAGCAACCTGTGCCAGCAACAACAGTCTCCCAGGAGGGTGGCTGTGCCCGTGCTGGTCAAGGATGGCAAGCCGTGCCAGAACGGCTCTAACACTCCGACACCCAGCCAACAGCAAATGCAGCAGCAGCAGCAACATCAGCAACAACAAAACAGTTCTGGGGTTGTGCTTCCTGCCACGAGTAACTCTATAAATCAACACCAGGGTCAGCAGGTGGGATCCCTGGTACAGGCCCAAGACCTAGAGGAAATGTCACCCAGTCCTCCATCCCTCCACTCTTCACTAAACAACATGGGACAGATAGATACGTCTGTAGATTACACTAGCAACATGGTCACATCAAACCTGCTTTATGGCAGGACATGGTAGGACTGATTCATCATTTTAAACGTTTTTTTTTTTTAGAACAAACTCTAACTCTGAAGTGAAAACGAGGCCAAAAGTAGACACCGGTGTGAGAATGTGGAGTGTGTACGGATAAAACAAGGCTTTGGGTCAAGCCACCTTTTCTTTTATCCAGGGCATGTAGATTTTTTTTCTACATTAAACACTTCTCTGCCAGTGAAGGACAAGATGTCATTTCTAGCCTTATTCTGTGTGTTTTGGACTCCCCTTTATTGTCGTAGTAGAAGGGTGTCCGTTGTTGAACAAGGTCGCCGCTCTCAGCAATGGTATACAAGCAGAAAACAGGATGCTAGGGTGTCAGGTACGAACTTATGATCCACAGAAGATCCCCGAGTGACCTGATCTTACAACGAACCTCCCGCGATGAACAATTGAATTTATCCTGATATGACTATTGTAAGCTAATGTATCCTTTTAGATTAATGGAAAGTAGGGACTGTATATTTGGCTAACATTTTATTTTCTGTTTACCTGTAATATAAATGACACATTTTTTGGTTGTTTATTTTATTTCCTTTTTGTAAGTTAAGACAAACACATACACTATGGCTGCTGTATATGTTTCAAACCAACTGAACGTTGACAATAAATCGATTGAAGTACAAGTCATTCTCCGGGAATTAATTTGGAGTTTTCATTAGGCCCGTGTTAACACAGCATCAGTAGAAGAGAAAGTAAGGTTGATGGACGTAAGGCTTGTCAAATAATTAAGATTAATATAATATGGTACATTTTAAACATGATTAAGCATTAGGCTATGTAATCCACATAGCGTTTTCATAAACCAGTTGCGAATTAAGTTGTTTTCAGAAATCAAATAAAAATGATTAAAATGATTCAAAAATCAGTTGAATTTTGAAAATATATATATATATAAATTTATAATGGTTATTCATACATTTGTACGTCATGCAATTTTATTTTGCCTTATTCCTTTTTAAAGAGTGCATCGCTTTTTTTTCAACACGAGTACTGCTATTAGCCTACTTAGGCTGTTGAATTAATTTTAAATATGTCACTTTTATATTATAATACGATATTATTGTCTATGTAGCATATTTTTTTTTAAATTTACACCAAAAATATATTGTCAGGAATATCAATCGGCACAATCATTTTACATTTCTTTTTGGCTAACATGAACACTGTCCACAGCATGGTGGTATTATTTAGGCTCATTATATTTTTGTTATTAAGAACAGCGTATTACAACGATTTTTTTCGGCTATTTATCTGTTCAATGTTTTTTTTAAGTGTGATATTATAGAGATATGTGAAGAGGATGGAGTAAAAATATTTATCTGAATCTATATTGTATGTTTTATCTCACCATCATCTCTCTATTTCATCTCTCTTGTTTTCATTCTGTGTTCTCGGTGATGGTAAAATTGCTTATAAGAGCGAGACAGGAGATAAATTAAATTACTGAGGAATTAATATAGAAGACTGATTGCAGGCAGGCATTGCTATAAAGGCTTTTATCAATAGCAAAATGCCTTTCATTTAGACTATTGAACTAGCATGATCACTACTAAAACTACTGAACAGTTATTGTGAATGAATAGTAGAGAAGATTGTTCTCGGTCGAAAGGCCCAGACTATTAAAAAGACTGGTATTCATTTATAATAATAGTGTTCCTGTCCATCTGGATTTCTTTTTGATAAACATTGTAGGTGTTAATTTCAGCAGTTCAAGTGTTTATTCAGTACAGATCATTTTTACTGTACTGTAATGTTCTAAACAATGTGCAGCTAGGCTATCCACGTCTTCTTACTTTTTCTAACTTATAATGCAAAGTAATTCTAAATAATGCTATTAGAGAAATCATAATACTCCTGTAAATTAAATAATAATAATAAGAAGAAAATAACAACAATAATAATAATAACAATAATAACAATAATAACAATAATAATAATAATAATAATAATTATTATTATTATTATTATTATTACTATTGTTGTTGTTTTTGTTGTATTTTGTTTGTTTGTTTTTAACCAATTAATACAGATCATGGAAGGCTCTGGTAAGCCACCTTCTAGGCTTCATTTCTTGATTGATTAAAAAAAAGCTCCAACGAATGCTGCAGAGACGTTTAAGGTGTATTATGAAGAGACAACATAGTTATTAAAGCAACAGCTCAGTTATTAAAGAGACAGCTCAATTATTATTAACAATGCGTTTTGAGAATGATCATCACCCATTAGGAAATTGTTACAGGACATCTATCGTTCTCCTCATAGAAACTATTGCAGCCACAAGGTTATGTGGTCATTATCAGTAACAGGTTAGTAAAGGTTATATGGGCAGTGTTAGGTGACTGATGTGTGATATGGTTATGTTGTCACACATATTTGAAATGCATGCTTTACCTGTTCCCACCTGATTATGATATTGCTTTAAGTGGGCTTTGGAAGATTGAATGCATGTGCAAATTGCATCCAGAAAAATGGTTCTCAGGACAGTGGCTGGATTTAAATGATAGATTATGACCTTGTTTTGACCTCATTATTCTGAATCTTTAGTAGCATGCTAGAAGGACTCTCAATATGCTCTACATGGTGACAAACCTTGCAACATTAACATTGAACAATAGTGATGTGATATTTGTTCTAAGCCATTGATTTCTCCAGCCCATTTTCATAGAATTTGTCATTGCTGTTTTACAAATCACACTAGTCTGATTGCTAATAGGAAACATTGGTTTCAGTGGTAACAGTAATATAAAAATAAAGTTTGACATCTGTTGTAATTAATGCTTAATTTGCAACTATGTAATAAGTCTTTAAAGTATATTCTATATAAATAAACATTATTTATGATAAACATTAATTATATTGGTTAATTTCAATACTGCAAAATATGGTGCATTCTGAGTTCACAGAAATAGTTGAAGACTGAATTCTCTGCTCCTGGTCCTAATGGTCACTTGATGTTTACAACCTGCAGAGGTGCTTAGACACCTTACAGAAGTGGTGTAAAAATTACATACCACTGTTTTACTATCACTCAGTGTAGATGCCTACTGCATCATTGCAAGCGTCTTCTTTTTTTAACCATTTATTCAGCACTTGGAAAATACTAATATAAAGGTTCAAAGAGAGTATTTCTACTCTCCATTTCTACTGTGCCATAGATTTTTGGAGCGCCATTCTTTGCTGCTAATTGCAGGATCCAAACGAATTCTTAACAACAAGTAATTTGAATCCAGGCTGGAGGCCTTGTCTGTATTTTTTCCTGCCATTATTCTACTTAATATGTCAGAAGGTCTGATCGCAGAGAAACCTTTTCAAGTTCTATTGATGTGTCTTTCAATTGACCATGGTGACCTAGCAACCTGACCAGCACTAATTGGAGTAGGCTGCCTGATGTCAGCATTACAGATTTTGTGGGAACAAATGCAGAGCTCATGAAATAATTTTTGAAATTATAGGAACAATGACACCAGACTATTTATAGGCAAAATAACAAGATTATCTAGAGAACAAAAGAGAAACTGTATCCATCTATGAAATATATTTAATATAAATAATGAATGTTCTAGGTTTCACGGAAGCTTGCAATATAAGGAGCTATAAAATACTCTCTCAAAAAGGTAAAAGATGAGTGGCAGAAACAGGGGCATTGATTTTTCATTATCATAATTGTTTATTATGTTTGCAAATTAGAATGTCCTTTTTCTATCAAAAGTGAATTAAGTATATTACAATATTGAATTACTTCTTAGCAAGTGTTATTATAACTATAGTCAACTACATCCAAGCCATTTTGTTGTCATGTCTGCAATTATTTTATATAAAATCACTGACTGGAGTCCTTTGTCATAATTCATTTTTTTTTTTTTGAAGCAAGAATGAAGCAAGAGCAAGCGTAAAGCTCCCCACCCCCACAAACCCACTGAGGCAGGCCGGAGGCCGTACATCCCCAAACATAAGAGCCACTTTTGTTACCACCAATTGAGAAGATCTGAAAACACTTATAGCTCAAAAATATTTGAATTTTGAGCTTCCTAGATCATCCTAGGTTAAATTTGATCTATAGAATTTATGTTAATAGTTGTTAAATATCTATAAATGTCGTTCATTTGTTTAATCGTTTTTTGAAGTTTAAAAAAAAAAATGCCAAAAGAGATTACTGTTAACTCTCCCTCCACTTCATCTTATTTTTTTCAGATCCTTTGACAATTGTAATTGTACCATACTGTCACTTCAGAAACAGGCTTTTTCTGAGTTTTAAAATTGATTTAGCAAGGTATACGGAATGAAGCAGCTTTATGCTAAACCATGTGTTCTGTATGACCCGGCTGGTCCATTGGCTGTATTTCTGAAAATTGTGTGTAAAGTCATTTTTTCATGTGGTTATGAGAAGCCATCAGATGAAATGCCATGTAAAACACAAACTTTCCTAATTCTAGTTATTTAAAACTGGAGAAAATAGCCAGCAAATAATAATCCTTCAACAGAATGAAAAACATTTGAAGAATGCCAGAGGACACATAAAGCAATCTTCACTATAATAGATTTCCATAAAAATAAGTAAATGAAGACATGCTTTTTCTGAGAACTTTAAGACACACATACAGTTACACACACACAAGAAAAATAACACTTTTCTAGAGCTTTAATTCTGCAATATTGTGAAGGCAGTTCAAACCCTTTTAGTGTGTACTCCTTCACATTTACAATGTGTGTGTGTGTGTGTGTGTGTGTGTGTGTGTGTGTGTGTGTGTGTGTGTGTGCATGCGTGCGAGAGAGAGAGAGAGAGAGAGAAGCATCCCTTATTACCAAACCATGTCACATTCTGCTCACTGCTTGCCTGCACTGCACTGGCCAGCCTGTAATCCCCCCTCCAAGTTCCCCATGCATCTTATTCAGGCGTCCCGTAAGTAGTTAAAGAAACTGTTTTCAGTCGGCACTAATAACTACTGACCTAGAGTGACACAGGCCCACAATAGCTTTGCAGGGCCTGAGTTGCAGAACCAAAGAAGCTGATTAGTACTTGAAGAGGTCTGAAGCAAGAATCAATGGCTGGTCTGTCCCTACCTGCTGGGTTTTGGCTATCTGTAATTATGGCTGTACAACATTACTTATGCTTCATTAAGTTTAGCAAACATCCCTTAAGAGAACTTTGTTTACTTTTAAACAACTAATATAGTCTATATTAGGGAGCATATGGAACCTATATGGAAGAGGCACAGCTTTGAACATTTGAATATTTTGTGAAGTACTACATTTTAACTAACATTTTTCATTAGTCCATTTGTTAATTTACTTAATACTCATATTTCTCTCTTTTATTATTATTATTTTTTTTTTACCTATGCATGCATGTTCTTTTTTCTGCTCACTTGTAAATGAACAACTTACATTAATGAATAAACAATGGAAATACAAGAAACACATTCGCCACAATGTATGGTCTAATAAAATTTAAGCATGGGAGTATACATTATACTCCTGTGTACCAGATATTAATAATTCTGTTACAAAACTGCTGCTTTGACTACTTTTTGAGAAGAATGAAGAATCCAGTTCTCTGACCATAAATTTCCAGATGCGCAGACTTTTGGCTTTAGCTAATCATGCTATAAATCAGGGATAGAAAATGTTACAGGGAATTAAAATGAAAAACAAATAGTGAGGAAATGTTTCATTTAATGTAATCAAAAATTTTAAATTGTTCCAAAGTGAAAACATTATTGGATCAAATAAGGTCAGTAACCAGCTAATGACCCTATTATTCAGTTCATTGTGATTTCAAGAGGGAATAGTCTAAGCTTAATAATTTCAAAAGGTAGTCCTAAATCCCTGATGAAAATTCATCACTTCTTGCACACCTGGCTAAAGGAAGGTATAAAAGTTAGATAGCAGCTTTCGCTGGGTTTTTTAAAGATAGGACAATGGCAGGAAAATCCATGTAGAAAGTATGTTTTTCCAACAATTCTGCAAGCAACAAATCACACTGCAAAGTAGAAGGATGCTCAAAAAATGTTTAAAAAAAAAATAAATATGCATGTTTCTGGTTAAATGTAATGTTTGGTCTCATTTATACCTTAGGCATCCAATAAGCAGAGTTTAAAAATATTATTAACCATTCCATTTCTTTCTAACTGGTTTTCAACTAAAAAGCAGAATATTACATAAGCCATTTGCCTTTGATATCTATGCACAGGCTTTGCATTACATTTTCATAAAACAACCAGGAACATTTGCCCACCTTGACAAAATGCTCCAGATAACAATAGCATTCTCAAGAGACACAAGTGTCTAAGTTGTATTCACTCCCCAAAATTGAAATCGGTCTTGAATGGGCTGCATTGTAAAGTGCTCAAGTATTTCAGGTCTCTGCTATGCCTTCACAATGCTACACTTTCTAACTAGTCCACAGCTCTGTCCCAATCCCATGTTGCCAAGGCAATGGCCAGCTGCAATGTCGGGCCTTGTTTGTTTATAGGAGCCAGGCTGGACGGTGGTTCAAATGGATCTGGCCAGTAGCACGAATTTTTTGTGTGTGACCACTTCAGACATGTGAGAGGAATGAATGAAGTTGCATATGTTCAGGTTCTGCTTCATTATGTGCACCCATTATATGTCCACGCTTAGGTGCATGCTAGGACACACTCACAGATGCACAGTTTCACATGCACAAACACAAAAACAAACACACACACACACACAAACACATATATATATATATATACATATATATATATATACACACACACACACACACACTTACAATATGCACAGTTACAAACATTTGCAGAAAAAATGCTAAAAGTGGCGTGTGTATTCACATGACAGAAATCAGAAACAACTTTATGAAAAATATTACCGTAATGAGGGGTTATGGCGAGGATAGCAATTTAAATGATAATGTTTTCCCTACTCATTATATCACTTTGGATTGTGAAGATATGTATATTAACCTAGGAAAAACTAGGTTAACATATGTTGTTAATGTCACGGTAATGTCCTTCCATTTACTCATAGGATCAGTTCACTAGTAAGTTTAATCAACCTAATTAAGACTGACAAATTAAGTGACAAACACTTTCTTCATTAAGTGCAGATGAACCTAAGCATTTCAGCGCATTTGTCATTGTGCTACCCCTGTATATAAACTGGGCAGAACAAACCTAATACACAAACTACACAAACCAAAGGAGCGGAGAAAGACCACCCACTTTCTTTCCAATTATCATCTTGTAGCAACCTGTCTCCTCTTCACCATTCATCAATGGACATGGTACTCCAAGGAAGGCATTTACAATTAGAGGCCTGTTGTTCATCTTAATAATTTTTAGACTGTTGTTTAGAATCAATAGCCTGCAGTCCATGTTCCCCCGAAGACAAACAGGATTACACCCCAAATCCCACGTTCCTGCTCCAGTTCCCCCTCCTGTGTTACCAGGGGTTCAGACACTCAGAGCTAGTATGTGTTCAATAGATTTGACGAGACAGTGCAATCTATGGCACATTCTGCGTTCACTACTATCTGTTTATGTATTTGTCTATCTATCTGTCAATCCCTCTATCTCTCATCCATCATGTATATGCAGTTATAACCATGCCCTTACATCTTTGCCTGAATCTCAGGTCTGAACACTTGATCCTCCATAAAAAATATTTTTATGCCTGTTCCCTGAAGCATTACACATAACCTGCTTAATATGATGCATGTACATTATGCAAATGTTACCAATTAGGCCAGGAGGGGCATGGGACAAAGGTGTGTTACAGCTGGCTGGCCTCTTGTTCACAGCAGACGCTGGAGTGTTTGTTTGGCCTGATTTAAGCAGCTGGTCACAGAGGTTAGTTCTGGCAAGAAGGAGAAAGGAGACATTCATCCTGCCCCACAGGGGGTACTGACACACTGAAAGGGAAAGTTAACTCAGTTTTAGCTCCCTCTTCATGACATACCTCCTGGAACCTTTTGTATGGTTAGATGATGATACTGGGAAACAGGGAAAAGATGCATTGCAGCCAGTTCCTCATGTTTTCCCAAAAGTCCTCAATCCAGCCACACTTCATGGCTAATTAGCATCCTTTAAGCAGCAACAATCACAACAGTACATTAAAGCTGTCCTAATCAGCCAGGCTTAATCCTGGATCTGCGCTCTTGCTCACTCTCCCTTATTTTCACAAGCTGCACAGTCCCTACCAGTATTGATTAGAATCAATCGGCAATAAGAGTTGGGTCCTCACTGATTGGAAATCCCTTGGAGAAATCAATCATCTTACCTGATGACATGGTGTTGCGAGTATCATTATTGCTTACCATTTTGGTTGTTCTCAACTTTAGTGATTTTACTTGAAATTATATTTGATGAAAACATACTGCATTGCTACACTTAATTTTAAGTGAATCCCAGTCTTTTGCTAACAAACATGTTGTACTATTTCAGGATTAGGTTCCATACACTTTAAAGAAAGATAGATAGATAGATAGATAGATAGATAGATAGATAGATAGATAGATAGATAGATAGATAGATAGATAGATAGATAGATAGATAGATAGATAGATAGATATCTCACACATTTTTCATGGAATGGCTATAGTACTTTGTGTTAAACCTACTTTTAAGTAAACTTTACTAAAACCTTAATTTACAAAATTAAGTGTATCTTTAATTAACACAAAGGCCACAGTTGTCTGTTATATCTTACATTACTAGTGAAAAACATGAACATATCAATATTATCTTTTCCACATCACCACATGCAGAGAGTTGTAAATAAATAAATAAATAAATAAATAAATACATACATCTGTCTCTTTCTTCTTCTATTTTATTTTTCCTTCTTTTGCAACTAATCGGAGCTGCAGAATACGCGTAAGGTAATTATTGTACTTTTCAAGACTATAAGGCCATAAATTTAAATCTCCAGCAACTTCTCAAGTGACAACTCATCTAATCACAAGGACAATCATGGAGAGACTATGCTGTTTACTGATTGCACTAATCAAAAATGGCTTCTTCAAACAGCTCTAATTGTAAGTTTATCCACAGAATCACATGGCAGATATATGGAGGACACCGTCGTGATTCGCCTAACCCAAAAATCCCATTTGCATTGAGTGCCACCAGAATGCTCTTGACTCCCACAAGTTATCAGCAAACCAGACAATTATTCATCAGGCACAAATTGGCACATCAAAGTCAAATCAGGGAATTATGGAGAGGAACACCCAATGTCGGCACTGATAGATGTAAGGAGAGATGTAACCTTTGATTGACCGCATTGCCCTTCCAGAACCGTCGCCCACATTACCATGTTTAATTCCACAATGAGCCTGATCTGACCTCTGGACAAGTGCTAAACTCAGATAATAGCCATTTAGGTAGATAAATGGAATTAGGCTTTTTCCTCCTGATCTCATGAAATCAAGACATAATTTTACATCAAGGGGTTTGGACAACTCAACAAATTCGTAGCTCAAGAAAATCAAATTGTTGGGAGGTATACAAGTGTGAAACCATGTAGAGAGAAAATCTGTCACAAGCAGAAGCACTTTACTTAATAGACACAAAAGCATGCTTGATATTTATATAGATACCATAGTATATAAGAGATTATGTAGTGCAGAAGAATTTCACATTGCACAATAAGATGAAATGTGATTCCTGGTTGCCCAGACTGCTGCACTCGCAACAGTAAAAGCATCTTGTCGATTATCTACAAATCAGGAATGGGCCAGGTTTAATTCACATGATTTTCATTAAAGAGAAATTGTAGCCTTACATTTAGGGAACTTGGGAGACCAGTATTTCAGTGATTACACACATCTCTGTCTCACACAGAGGTTCAAATACTTTCCTCAGTTAAGACACCTGAGGAAATATGAGAGTCACCGTTAAGACTGATTAAGTTCATCAAAGGTCCAAGGAAAAGAGCACTTTGCTAAGTTTAAAACAAAGTGTGAGGACAGTGTGTTAGAATTTCACAAAAAAGGAAGAAGAAATGAAATAAGAGAGAAGCTGTTCAGTTTTTACACCGCACACACACACACACACACACACACACACACACACACACACACACACACACACACACACACACAACACACACAACACAGACACACAACCTCTCTCTT
>JAFFST010013692.1:3131-16581 GCA_022414735.1 Noturus placidus | reverse complement strand
GTTAAAAAAGTTTGAAATATCCAATAAATTTCGTTCCACTTCATGATTGTGTCCCACCTGTTGTTGATTTTTCACAAAAAAATTACAGTTTTATATCTTTATGTTTGAGGCCTGAAACGTGACAAAAGGTCGAACACTTTCGCAAGGCACTGTATCTTTGAGATCAAAAGATGAATATGAGATGATAGATCAGAATTACAGCTTTCCTCATATATACATCTAGATGTGTTCAACAACTTAAAACATGGCTCCTTTTGCTTGAACCCACCTATTTTTTTATTATGGAAAACACATGGACTAAATCTAAGCAACAGGAGCTCAATGCTAGTGGATCATCATCACAACCCGCACCAGAGTAAACACTAGCTAGGAAATAAAAAATGTCTACAGACAACACTGGGTGAGAGAAATTAACAGCTCTCATCCAGTATGTATCTACCATCAGCCATTGCTAGTGATTGAAAATGAAGGATTCCAATGCAATGGAAAAAAACAACAAAAATAAAACTCTAACACATGCACAGAAGCACTTTTCCAAAGTGAAACAAAACCTGCTCTTCTCCACTGCAACCCTACTCAATCCAAGATAACTAAATGTATCTAGCAAATGCACTTCATTTAAAACCAAATAGCTAAATGATAAAGAGCGACTCTAGCCGCCTTAGTGCTTGAATAAGCACGCGTGTTTTTCACGGCCACTGTTTAATTACAGACTGATATCGGTAGCGTGTACTAAACAAACATTCATAGTCAAAAAAAAAAAGTTAGTGATGATTCCATAATTAAAGTAGTAATTAATACAATACAGTTGTAATCTACATAGAAACCTGATCTTCTGTAGGTTTTGTTTGATACTAAATCCTGATAATAATAATAAATAATTTAATTTATCAATTTGTATAGCGCTTTTTACAATGGTACATTGTCTCAAAGCAGCTTTACAGAGATATCATTTTACAGTTACAAGCGACTTACTAATGAGAGCACATTCATACACACCAATGGTAGCAGAGCTGCCATGCAAGGTGCTAGCTTGCCATCGGGGGCAACTTAGGGTTCAGTGTCTTGCCCAAGGACACTCAGGCATGGGATCACCCGGGCCGGGATTCGAACCGCCAACCCCACGATTAGTGGATTAGTGGACAACCCGCTCTACCGACTGAGCCACAGCCGCCCTGATAACAAAGTGTATTGTTTCTGAGTGGTACATTACTCACCAGGACTGGAAGGAGCAGAGCCATGTATCCTCCGCAGAAGATGGCAAAGAACACGGCATAGATCATGAGCTGAGTGAAGGAGGTGGCGAGGGGAGAGAGCAGGTTGACTATCCCGCACAGGATCAGATAGGCCTTGTGGTAATGGTACTTATGCACCAGGTTCCTGTCTGTCACCCAGCCAGAGGCTAGCTGAGCCACAGTTTCTGTTATACCTGTGTAAGACAAGAACTTACACATCACACACACTCTCATGCTGCATCTGCACAATGCATGAATAAAAATCACTGGTGTGACAAGTATCACTGTGTCACTGATGTCCCCTACATGAACATTATTATGTCAGTAATGTTGCTAAAAGAATCAATCAACAGGGCTCAGTGAGCAGTGACCTCTGTTGTGGTAAATGATCGTATGAAGGTGTTTATAAGAGGCCTGATATCCACATGGGTTCAACCATGGATCACTGGCTCCATTACTCTCCAGCCTATTAAACTCTAGAAGTAAACAGTTTTCAGTCACAGAAAGACTTTAAACCAGCTTTATGCTGTATGATTTTCAGCCCGATTTTTATCACAGTCAAAAATCACATGTAAAATTATTCTATGTTCATTAGCTGAGATTAAAATGCATAAATAGGTACATTTAGAACCTAGTTCTGGCAGTGTCAGGATTTTTTTGTATTAATATCCCAGAGTTACATTGCTACAATGCTGGTCCACCAACGGGAAAAGAGTATAGGATTACAAACTACAGGTACAGCTACAAATACAGTAGGCAAAATGTCATCTAAATTTGCTAATGCACAGAAACATTATCCCCTAGTATCTCAATCTCACTTTGAAGAATGTTTCTGTTCAGTTTCTGCATGAGCTCAGATCGCAGTGATGAGATAAGTAGAACATAGTAATTTTCTTTAATCACAGGAGGATCTTCAATGTTATCACGTCGGTTACAAAATCCAAAATACAAAAAAGATTTTATTCATCATCTCGTGCAATGTGAAAAAGTAATTGTCTTAAAAGACTGCTGAAGTTACACAGTAACAAAGGCTTTAAACAAATTTACTTATTATATAAAAGGATACAATGATGGATTTATTATTTTGCGTATGTCAGCTGCATACATTGAGCCATAAAAGTTAAATGAAAAATTTCAGAATGCATTTAAAACTTTATATCATTCCATCATAAAATTTACTGGATGTGCCTGATGTGATGTGTTATCTTACATTTTTATTTCAAGCAAAGTATTTATGGATCAGTGGTACTGATCACAGCCAGGACTGCACACTGGATACACAGCTGTGTACTATATTATGGACTATTTGCCGTTTGAAACAATAATGCATTAAAAATTCATTATTTTAGAAATGGATGCAATGGTTTTAACTTCAGAACCATTCCAGCATACAGCATGACCCATGTAATTAATAGGAGGCCAGGAGAATGTGGGAAACGTTCCAAATGTGCACAGAACACTGTATTGAATAGACAAGCAAGTCAATAAGGTCAACCATAAAATGTAGGCCACTCTTAATGCAGTGGCAGTATTGAAGCACACAGAGTGATGTTCTTCGTAGTGTTCAGGCATGAAGCGAAACAGCTGGACAATGTTTGTCTGTCCTCACCACACCAACAAAGGCTTTATCCTGGTGTGCCACTACTTGAGCACAGAGACTTTTGGGGATTTGCTTGTGTGTTTAAGGCACAGCAGGTCCAGTGAAACTCACAGCTGTCTTTATCATGTACTACACAATTACACTTCAATAGCAAGGAACCAGAATGGAGCTTTTAAATCCCTTTACCATTCTGCTATCCCACATTTAAAAGTATAGCATACATGAGGCTCAATTCAGCAATTAATTCAACAGCACAGGTGTTTGTGCTTTTATCGAGTTACCTAAACAACCACTGAAAATGTAGGAATGCAGTGTCTCTACTGCATAAAAAAAAAGAGACAGTGAGCTCATGGTGGGGGATGATGGACCAAATGCATGTCCAATTTCCCAGTCCACTCATTAAGAGCACAAGCGTTTTTGGCAACTCTCTTCTCCTGCTATTATGCCCCAGTGCTCCCCAGTACAATATCAGCCACTTTAGAGGCGGTTGTGGAATTGGGAAGCCTTGCCGTTGCTTAGCGACTTCCCCAGCTCGGTGACACAGAATGGCCCACGATGAGACACTTTGTGTCCTGAGTCGCACTCAGTTGCTCAGGCTGTCCAACTTGGAAAATAAATAAATGAATAAAAAGCTCTGAATCGAGGTTGAGCAGCTTTTCTATGAACGTGTAATCAACACAAGACTGACATACAACTACTACATACTTTAAATTATTAAAGCAACCGATTAGATGCTTTGGATCATCAAGACAATATTTGATCCCCTTTTGGGGGTGTTTGTTTAAACCTTGCATTTTGCATTATTTATGACCATGCATTTTCTGCCAGTTTTCAGAAAGGGCAAAAACTGGGAGATGTTTTCTAGGAACTAAACCTGACAGGCTTACATGCTGCAGCATATGTTTGGGTTACAAAATGAAGGAAAAACCCAATGGCTCTGCTATGCTGTAATGTGGTGGGGGGCATTATTTTGTTGCTATGGTTTGGGTCCACTTGTTCCCTTAGAGGAAAGTGTCACTGAAAATCAATACAAAGTAGTTCTGACTGATCACTTTATCCTATGATGAAACATTTCTATCCTGATGGGAGTCCCATGCACAGAGAATGACTGCTGACTGAATGAATATCTCATCCCAACTGAACACTTATAGAAGAAATTGAGTGATGTATTAGATAGCATTCTCCACTGCTATCATCAAAACACCAATTGAGAGAATATATTTTGGAAGAATTACACTCCTTACTCCAACATAATTCCAGAGACTTGTAGAACCTATGGTTTGCGGTAGCCAATACATTACTAATGCACATTAGGATACTTTTTCCTTTTATCGGTCACTCCTGGGTGCAGAACGAATGTCAAGGCACATTACTTTATATGTTGGATTTTCCTTAATTCTAAATTTGAACGTGTTCTACTTTAACTATTTTAAAACACACACACACGACATTTTGAGAGGAGGTCTTTTTCTCTGATGTAGTCTCACCATTGGTATACTTCTGAACCCAACAGCTCTGGCCACTGGGATAAAGGTCATCTTTTATGTAAGATTCATTACATAACTCACCACATTTGCAGTAGCCTACAAATAATTAATGTGACGGAGGCTTTTTGCATCTACTTTTAAACTATTCATTCAAATATGGCTCAGTGTAAAACATAGTAACATGTATGACAAACACAAAACAAAATAAAACACAAAGACCAAACTTTGCACCTCTTATGACTTTCAACTGTAGCGGTCATGTAGTTTGTCTATTGTTTGTCATATGCCTAGGTTTCTATAGATGTCATTGAAAGTTAGCTTTTTTCCTTCTCTCTCTTAGGACTAATATACATCGGGTCTCAAATATTCCTGCTCTGCGATTTCCTGTACAAAAGTAATTGTAGTGTAGACTGTACAACGTGGGCTCGGCAACATGTACCTTATTTGTCCACTTGACTCATTATTTGCACTAGAAAATCTTGCAACTTTCACTGACAGCCTTAAAATATGAGAATCTATTAAGTCTCCCTATTGACTTACTGGAAAATATAATTCCTACTGTTCCAAACGAAATATTGGTAACATGATTGTTAAATTACAGAACCAGGATCAATTTCCTGATACTCACCTGCCACAGATATGATTAATGATGCATCCATGGGGTCAATGCCCAAAGTCCTGGCTCTTGCTGACAAGTGGAAGTAGGGTATAAAGTAGGCTAACTGACTGAAGACAAGTGACCAGGTATATATGCAAAAGAAAGGATTTTTTAGGAGCGAGAAGTCCAAGACTTTGGCTTTTTTGGTTGCAGCCGTCTCCCGTATTAAGGCATTCACAGTCAATTTGCCATTCTTTTCTGGACAAACCTTTACTGGGCAATTGTCCAATTCATTGCCACCATTTTGGACCAGGTTTGATAGCTCCATAGCCTGGAGATTTCTGTGCTCAAGAGATGTGCTCTCAATGATAAGTGTTTCCCTGGGAAAGGACAGTGCTCCTGTTTTGGTGATGCTATTAGACATGGCTAGAGTCACTTTATGACTGGTCTCAAGAGGTTCCTTCTCCATTTCTCTCAGAGAAGCAGGCAGATCTCTGCTGAGACTGGGGGAAGAAGGCAGAGGGCAAGCAGCAGGATGCATTTGGATGGGCCGCAGCAGCATTGCAGAAGCCACCAGGTTCAACATCAAACCACCCAAAATCAACAGAGCTCCTGCACAGACAAACAGATTAGTTCAATAATCAGCATTAATCAAGTTTCTTGGTTGTGTGATACAGGCAGTTGTCCACATATTTCTGTCTTTTAGCTTTTAAAAGAAAATCTCAAGTCATATTTACCCTGCCATGCATACTGATCCAGAAGCAGCTGTGTGAAGGGTGCCAATGCAAAGGTCAAGCCCATGCCAGAGCGGCCAATGGAGTACGCCGTGGCTAACCTCTTACGGAAATAAGTTGCAGTCATAACAGATGAGGCTTGGTACAACAGTGCAAAGCCAAGACCTGGAGAATAAGTGTTTAAGACATGAAAACATTGTTGATAATTTTATAAAGTAAAAAAGAACATCTAAGGGAGTTATCTAATCAACTGACAATAAATTATCATCTAGTATAATAGCATCTAATTATGTAATGTCTACATGTTTATATACTTATTTACCAAACTTCAATTGTCCTGAATTAAATATGCTCAAAGACCTAAGACTCACCCACTACCAGCCCCATGCTGATGTACAAGTAGATGAGACTGTTAGCGAAAATACTGATGAGAAAGCCTGCGGTAACCAGTAGGGCTCCCATGATGGAAGTGACTCTGTTCCCCAGCTTAGCACAGGCTACAGATGCCAGAGGACCTGATGGTACAGGGACAACACTATTTGGAGATATGCAAAGACCAGAGTAAAGGCATGATGGCAAATGCAAGCTACAGATCCAGGTTGCTAACATCATATACACAGTTGGTAAGCTATTTCAGGGTTGCGACTTTACAGTTCCAACAACTACACAAGGAACTGTACCTTGTCATTCTTGCAAGGCTACGCAACCCTCATATTCGTCTCAGTTCCTGGATGCAGTGAGTGCTACAGAAATAGGTGGAACTGTTTGGCCACGTGTAAGGGATGGTTGTTATAGGGACAGCAGGTCTACCTCCTGAGAGTCTGATGCTGGACATGATGGAGCCGATCCAGCTGATGCTCTCAGACGAGCCACCGAACTCGTCCTGCAGCACCACGAAGAAGATCCCAAAGGTCTTCAAGGTCCCCATCACTAGCACATTCACCTGGTAGACAACAAACAGCACAAAATCAACCAAATGGCAGAATTACTGTGGTAAGAGCTCATTTTGAAATCAAATTCAGGAATCAGGGATCATCAATTTGTAGACAAATCTGTTGCTGCAAAAGAAAAAAGCAGTCTTGAGGTAGGTACTGCTGTTGAAGACACACCAGGAAGCAGTGCAGAACCACCATCCAGCCCCATCCTCCATCTGGTGGCTCCACATAGTGCAGCTTCTCTTCTTTCTTGGCAGCTCTGATCTTCTCATACTGCATGAGTTTGGCTGCTTTACCCTCACTGAAAACACAGCGATGCTCATTTAACATCAACATCCACTGACAATCACTGGACATACCACTTTAGTTTTCATGTCCATTAACCACTTTTTTTCAGCATGTTTGTGAAAAGCTTTGTTCTTTGTTGAACATAGCTGCCTTGGCATTACACAGATTTAAATTTAATCAGTGCCAATAAAAGCCACAGTAAATGTGAAATACAAATTCGAAACCTACAGTATCTCACAAACGTGATGTTACGGCCCAGTCTAGGTTAGACCGCACAGAGATTCAGCTCGGGATTCAATGGAATTAAAGAAAAAATTTATTTAAAAATGAGGGAGCCAGGAATAACAATGCAACAAGGTTGTTCAAAACAAAATTGTGGTGTATTGTAAAAACACAATAATATACATACAACTCTACAAAGAACCGAACCAGACATAACTTCAGGGTGGGCCATGGCCAAAATAATGAACAAAAAGGTTTCTATTGTTAGATAGCAAGCTTACCTAACAAGAAAAAGAAAACACAATTACTTCCCTGACTCCCTAAGCCAAAAACAGAGACAAAAGGGCCCTCTTCCAAAAGAAATGGCAGCCACACTCCTACCGTGATTGAACCAAGCAAACGTGTATACCCTGGTGAATATACATAACATCATGATACAAGAACATCATCACTGTCCAAACCCAAGGCAAAAGGTCAAAATCCAGCACAGCAGTCAGAATATCGAATTGAATATAGAATAGAGAATTGTGAAGATAGAATATATGTTCTTCCTCTTCAGATATGGCCACCACTCAGTGATGTCATCCTGGGAGGTAGGAGCAAGGCAGGCTAGGGCAGGCTGAAACGAAGCTGAGGGTGAAGGTGATCGACTGGCCAAGCATGTCTCCAGACCTAAACCCTATTGAGCATCTGTGGGGCATCCTCAAATGAAGGTAACTTTTAGCAGATTCAAATGTGAGGGGTGTACTCACTTTTGTGAGATACTGTACCTTGAAGAAGTAAATTTTTATCTTGTAAATTTTGTAAATTTCTAAAATCTTGTAAATTTTTATCTTTCAATCACCCACATAAATCATCAATTATCACAGTTAATTGCGAATCAGTGACCAGTCTTTAACAAATTCTTTAAAATGCTAGTGTTGGCATAAATGCAAAAAACAGGCCATATAGCTGACCAAAGTAAGCCAATGCCCCTATACTTCAATGTTAACATTACTGCTTTGAGGCTACTGAGTTTGGTACAGTTCTCATAAATCTTTAATATTTGTCCTTCTCAGATTGCATTGGGTCACTGTAAGTCGTTAGTCAAAATTAAAACTCCTGGTCCTCACAATTGCCTCAAGAGGCAATTTGACATTTACATAAATCAAGCATCTTTTGCAGTCTGGCTACACAAGTTATTTGTCATAAAATGTTTTTACAAACTTATACTACTGCATAAGTTTTTGGTATTTTTAAAATAAATTCTTTATCATTACATTTCAACTGTTCATTTCATTGTGCTGAAAGCATATTCAAAGAATTTCTTTGTATTTCAATAAACCCATGGCATTGTTGTGACCGTGGAATTGGTGACCATTGAAAATATATAAAAGTTATTACGTTATAGCTGATAATTCTGTGATTTTAGGATATCAAGCTATATATTTTTTTTTTTTACTTAATCAGGTCAAGCTGATATACCATTTCATATTTTTAAAAAATTGCTCTCTGTGTGAAACTTACAAATTACCGTATTTTCCGCACTATAAGGCGCACCTAAAAGCCTTAAATTCTCTCAAAAATCGGCCGTGCGCCTAATAATCCGGTGCGCCTTATGTGTGGACTGAGTTCCAAAATCTGTAAAAAAAATGTTGTGCGACTGGTTGGCGTAACAACCGTATGCGCCTTATAACACGGTGCGCCTTATGTATTGGTCAAGTACAGCAATAGACCCCGTAATTGAGACTGCGCCTTATAGTGCGGAAAATACGGCATTTGGTTTATAATTCAGAACCTTATAATTCTAAGGTCTTAACGCAAAAAAATAATAGAATAAGCATTACAATAAGGGAAGTGATTGGGCAAACAAAAGGTACTTATGAGGTGAATTTCAGCAAACATTTCAATATAATGACCTCTTTTTAACGGTGTATTTTTAGATATATATTTCCCTGGCATGACAGAAAGAAAGTGTTTATCTTTATTTTACCTTTATTGTATTTTCTGTTTCTTAAGTTCAAGAAACAGGGTGTAGAGGTGTGGAAAAAAGCTGCAGGAACAGGAGATTTTTACTCTCATGTGGCTGGAATCAGGTAATGAAGTTCACAGGACAAAGATGTGAGCATACTGGATGTGGCGTGGGGTCTCTGGAGTGCTATTTTAGACACAGAACTAGAGTATAAAATAAAATGTTTGCTCCTTAATGAAACTTATACAATGAAGTAAAGCATATGTTACTTCCCCCCCCCCCACACAAAGCCGGCAGATTTTAGTAAATGCATCTTAAAATTAAAGGCCTATGCTTTGGAGTTTTAGGGTAATTGTAAAGAAATTGATCAAATAACTTCTTTTATCATTACTACTTGTGTTGAAGTGCACAAATCAGTGTGTTCTTAACCTAGCATTGCCTAGAAGCTGCTGTCAATGCTGCTTAACCTTTCTCTGCTGGTATACTAATATACACACCACTGAGCAGAAATGGCTATGTTTAGAGGCCTAGCCCAAATCTGTCAAAAACTACTTAGCGGATTAGAGATGGATGAATTGTGACTGTGTTGCAGGCAAAAGTATTTCTTTAAATGTGCTACTCAATGACTGCCACAGAGTATGTGTCTGAGTGTGTGCATATGTGCGAGTTGTTGCCATTGCATTTAGTTCAGTGACTCGTGACTGGACTAGAATTTGACTGACTTGCAACTTGACTCGGATTCACTCTTATTTTTCCAAACAGTTTGGAAAGTTTGTGGTTTCCAAAAAAGTTATAGGGTGAATGCATTATGAACCTACATTAATACAGCTACTGAAGTGTTCATTGGCACCATATCACTTTATGACAAGGACAGTTTATTTATTAGGTTTTTCTGGCTACACACACACCACAAATTTTAACTGTTACTATTATATCTCTCCACAGTAAGTGAAATGTGCAGATGTTTAGTAAGTAAATGATTAGCAATTAAGATAATGAATCACAACAAAAATATGGAAAACCCTCAATAAAAAGAAGTTTGAGTCTGTTGCACCTTTTACACTTCTCATTTTAGACTATTATTATTATTATTATTATTATTATTATAAAAGACATGAAAACAGACAAATAAAATTAAGTCAGAGAATGTAATTCAGAGAGTGTAAGTGCAATAGATAAGAATAAATATGAAGTAAAAGCTATGCAAAACAAGTCCTTAGTCTCCTCTTAAATGAACCCAGATCAAGAATTCATTTAGGGCCATAACAACAAAAGACTGCCTCACCAATCTTCAGCTAGATAGCAGGTATTACCAGCATACTTCTGTTTGTTGATCAGAGAGCTCTCACTGGAACCTCTCTAACAATCAATTTGCTGAGATACAGAGGAAAAAGACCTTGAATGCATTTAAAAAAAAATCAGTAAATGTGGTTAAAAAGAGGGGCTCTTGAATGATGCTACTGAAAAGCATTTGCCCTGTCCAGAGATAGCAAGATTGAATCATGACAATGCCACATCCATACATGCTTGGGAGTCATTTTGAGAGAGATGGCATACTCTCTCCCCAATCAATCACAACGACACTAGCCAATCATGGGCATCTGTGACCAAGCATGAGCAGTAGTTTGAAAAGATGCTGTTGGCTGGCTTCAGGTGTCTCGGAAGAAGCATGTTAGGATGAAGCCGATTTGTTTTAATCCACACTCTGTGTTCTCAGAAGATGCTGAAATTGTCTATGAATTTGACCTATGATAGGCACATGTAAAGGAGAGCCAAGTGCTTAACCGTTTTATCCTCACTAACATGTATGGTCTGCAACACAATTCCAGACCAATTCAGCTGTCACTAAACAGCTAAAATAAAAACAGTAACTGTAGACTCAGACCAAAACAGTATAAAAGGTATAAATACTCTTAAAAGGAACAGAAATTCAGAGAAGGTTTCTTCACACTCAACTATCAAGTAAGTAATTTTAAGCAGAGATACCACAGTGCAAAGTAGTTAATCTGAAACCGATGTGAAGAATAAGTTACTATTCTGAATGCACTTCATGACAATCATTAGTGAGAAACATCTAGTTTCTATAGGATTTGACAGAATTCCTTGAATCTTTTAATTATACTGTGTACTGTAGAAGGTGAAATGCCCAAAATCCTATTGATTTATCTTTGAGGAATGTTGTTCTATAGGTGTTTGATTATTTTCTGACGCATCTGTTACATTTACATTTATTTACTTAGCAGACGCTTTTATCCAAAGCGACTTACAAATGAGAGATACAAGCAAAGTGATATCAAGCAGGGAACAATACAAGTAGTGCTACTATACAAGATCTATTAATTGAGTACTAGAAGAAGCAACGTGCGCAGAGTAGAGATGCAAGTGCATTTTTTTTTTTTTTTTCTGTTGGCAAGTCTCAACACATCCTTGCCTTTTTGGAGGCTCCTTATATACACTATGATTAAACGATTGCCTCACCTGTTAAACATCACCTTCTTATTTCAACTTTTCACATTGCTATTAATACTAAATTGCCCCAGTCCCAACTTTTTTGGAACATGTTGCATGCATCAATTTCAAATGAATGTTTATCTTCAAAAACTATGCAGTTAACTAGGTAAAACATCAAATATCTTGTCATTATACATTTTTGTTTAAATACAAGTCAATACAAGTACATTTACAAAATCACCCCTCTGTTTTTTATTAGCATTTTCCATACTGTCCCAACTTTTTCCAGAATTGGGGTTGTAATTTAATGCAGTCTCAATTAAATTTAATTACCTGGTTTAATATAACTTGCTTACAGTCCATTACTAAGGACTAAGAAGAATCACAGAGGGAAAACTGAGCCCTTAATATTCCCTTTTGTGTAAAATTGAGTATCTCTATATTGAAACAGGTCCTATTAAAAACGATTTAAAAAAAGACTCTCAGTGCTCTCTTAGATCAACAATGTGAACACATCATGCAAAATCAATAACTGTACACTCAGTTACCTCTTTATTTTTCCCTTTTTTTTTTTTTGCTCTTGCTGAAACACTGAACTGTTGGTTCTGTGTCTGTCCTGTCTTTCAGCCAGTGCAAAAATTATATGAGAGTGCATTAGTATTTGTGACATTACCTGCTGTTTTCTTTAGGCAGCATATTTGATGATTTGATGTGGGAGAAATGAAGAAACTTTGCAGAACCTATTTGCTTGGTGTCATCCTCAAGATAGACTTAGCTGGAAAGCCTTGGTCTTATATTCCTGTTAGACAACAGAAAATGGTCAACTCTCATAACATTAAAAAAAGAAAGATTCAGTGAAAGAAAGAAAGAACTTAAGGTGCCTCACTTTGCTCACACAATCTATATATTTTAGGTGAACTTTCAAAAGAATTCATAGAAAAATCTTTACAGGGGTCATTTCTATAGAAACAGGTATCTATGAGAAAAAATACTGATTTTATTGATTTTTTTAGTCTGAGCTTTGTCTGGGTATTTTGGTGATTTTCACCAGTTTTCGTCCCTCCTTCTAGAAACACCATTAAAGATTAAAAAAAAAAAAAAAAGTACTGTATTAAAACAACTTTTTCATTCAGTGAGGCCATGGTGGAGCAGAAAAAAAAATTAAAACAACTTTTTCATTCAGTGAGGCCATGGTGGAGCAGAAAAAAAAATCTTGGCTTACCTACTTCTAGGCCATCCACTTGCAGTATGAATCTCTTTGCTAGAATTACCAACACAGTACTGTCAATTCTGATTGCCTTTTTAAGTTTTGAAATACAAATTCGAAAATTAGTATACCCCGGACGGCTTTCTACTTGTACCCCCTTTCTTGTTGTAGCACTATGCAGCTGATGTGTTGCAAAATATCTAGCTGATATGCAGTAAGTCAAGCTAAACCAAGACTGCACTAGCATGCAGGTAATTTAGCAGTCATCTCAGTGCTGCAGTGCACATGGACAGTCTGTATGTCCATGCTGCGGTAAGTCAAGGCTTTTCCAATGGGAGGGAGGGAAGGAGGGAGCAAGGGAGGAAGTAGGTGGAGAAGGAGGCTGTGCTGCAGCATTAGGCGAGATGCCTTGTCTTATCACCTTACCGTACTGATGACCTGTGTGTGGTGCTGACGTGTAGCCTGAAGTAGTGTGAAGAAGACTCAAGACTTACAGTGGTGTGAAAAAGTGTTTGCCCCCTTCCTCATTTCCTGTTCCTTTGCATGTTTGTCACACTTAAGTGTTTCGGAACATCAAACCAATTTAAACAATAGTCAAGGACAACACAAGTAAACACAAAATGCAATTTGTAAATGAAGGTGTTTATTATTAAAGGTGAAAAAAAATCCAAACCATCATGGCCCTGTGTGAAAAAGTGATTGCCCCCCTTGTTATAACTGTGGTTGTCCACACCTGAGTTCA
>JAFFST010013691.1:2854-18271 GCA_022414735.1 Noturus placidus | reverse complement strand
TTGCTAACTAACTTCCTTTTACTCAATTCTGATAAGACGGAAATACTTTTGTTAGGATCACGTGTAGCTAGGAATAATCTTTCTGATCACATGGTTACTCTGGATGGACTTTTTGTTTCATCATGTGTAGCAGCAGTAAAAGACCTTGGAGTGATTATTGACTCCAGTCTATCATTTGATGCTCATGTAGATAATATTACTTGGGTAGCCTTCTTTCATCTCAGAAATATTTCTAAGATAAGAAATATATTATCACTACATGATGCAGAAATATTAATTCATGCTTTCATTAACTCTAGACTAGATTATTGTAATGCCATACTGTCTGGATGTTCCAGTAGAAACATAAAGAAACTCCAGCAAGTCCAGAATGCAGCTGCTAGAGTCCTAACTAGAACCAAGAAATATGACCACATCACCCCGATCTTATCCAAACTGCATTGGCTCCCAGTTAAATATCGCATTGATTTTAAAATACTATTATTAACCCATAAAGCACTAAAAGGTCTTGCACCACAGTATTTAAGCAATCTTTTGGTCTTCTATGATCCGCCACGCCCACTTAGATCCACAGATGCAGGTTATTTGACTGTACCGCGAATAGTGAAGGCTACGGCAGGGAGAAGAGCTTTCACTCATAGAGCTCCACAGTTATGGAACAGTCTTCCATTTAGTGTTCGGGACTCAGACACAGTCTCAGTGCTTAAGTCTAGACTTAAAACGTATTTATTCACTCTAACCTACCCTGACTAGATTTTCCATTATGCTAATTCCCAGTCTTAACAACCTTTTCTCTCCCTCTCTCCTTCTGCCGAGCTACACATGAGTTTATGGAGATGTTGGAGATCCTGGTCCTTTATGCTCTCCGGACCTGCATGATCGGTCTCGGAGGTCCTACTTCTGGATGGAGCTCTCATCTACTCCAAATCCAGACTGCTGGGACAAAGGCTTTTTTCTAAGCCAAACAGATTACATATAGATCAATAATTATTCTTTAAGAATATCTGTTGTTACCCAGATGAGGATGGGTTCCCTTCTGAGTCTGGTTCCTCTCAAGGTTTTTTCCTCTAAAACATCTTAGGGAGTTTTTCCTTGCCATTGTCGCCATTCAGTGGCTTATTCAGTTGGGATAATTTCTCACCTTTACTATGTGTATACTGTGTGTATAGACCTGTAAAGCTGCTTTGAGACAATGACTGTTGTAAAAAGCGCTATTCAAATAAAATTGAATTGAATTGAATTGAAGGTAAGTTTGGAGGCTGGAGCTCTGCAGATTTGAAGAACCCTTTGAAGGATCATGCTTCACTGTTGCCAGTATAGAGCTCATTGAAAAGCACAAGATATTGTATGTCAATCAAACATAATTACTGTAAAATACTGTTAATTTTTCTTATTTGTTGTGCTTATATTACATATGTTCATTGCACAATATGCATAAATAAACTAGGCTTTGCCCCAGATTTCTGTTAGCCCTAGCTCTGTAACCAGTGGAACCCAGGTACCCCCTAAAAAAATTAAGAAACCAAAACAAGTGCACATGTCAATTGTAAACAAAGTCCTATGGTCTATGAGCACTTAAAGCACGACCACGCGTGCGCTCCATGCACGTCGTCACCGCAGCGCCTTCTGCCAGCGAGATCGTGACAGAACCCCCTTCCAACGGCGGTCCTGGTCCCCTGTGTAACCTATCCTTTGCTGCAATAGGAATAAGGGCGGCCTCCACCGGGTAGCAGACAGGCGGTGCACCACCGCCAGCAGGGCTGGGGCACTGGGCGACGTCCACCACAGGGCTGGAGCTCGGGGCGACGTCCTCAGCGGGGCTGGAATGCTGTGTGACGTCCTCTGCGAGGCTGGAGATAGGAGAGACGTCCTCTGCGGGGCTGGAGATAGGAGAGACGTCCTCTGTGGGGCAGGAGCTGAGAGAGATGCCCTCTGCAGGGCAGGACAATGGGAAAGCTTCCTCGGTGGGACAGGACAGAGGAACAGCTTGCTCGATGGGACAGGACAGAGGGACAGCTTCCTCGGCGGGACAGGACAGCAGAGCGGCCTCCTCAGCAGCTGAGACCTCCCCACAGGTCTCTGGCTGGAATTCTGAGGTTGCCAGGTTGACCTCAGGCGGGAGCTCCAAGGTCACCAAGTTCACCTCAGGCAGGAGCTCCGAGGTCACCATGTTGACCTCTGGCTGGAGCTCTGGAGCTGATACCTCCCCATAGGTCTCAAGCTGGAGCTCTGAGGTCACCTTGTTGACCTCAGACGGGAGTTCCGAGGTCGCCATATTGACCTCAGGCTGGAGCTCTACAGCTGAGACCACCCTGTAGGTCTCAAGCTGGAGCTCTGACGTCACCTGGTTGACCTCAGGCAGGAGCTCCGAGGTCGCCAAATT
The DNA here is from genome assembly GCA_022414735.1 of Noturus placidus. Lineage (NCBI taxonomy): Eukaryota > Metazoa > Chordata > Actinopteri > Siluriformes > Ictaluridae > Noturus > Noturus placidus. Next base: position 15,888 of record JAFFST010013691.1, on the reverse strand, counting down.
GACCTCGGGCTGGAGCTCCGGAGGTGAGACCTCCCTGTAGGTCTCCAGCTGGAGCCCTGAGGGTGCGGTTAACCCATTTGCCTGTGTGTCAGCGAATTTTCGATGCAGGGGAGACGCAGGAACCAGGAAGGGATTAACGCACACTCACTCACATGCCGTAAATAAAAGTTCTTTATTTTCTCGACGAAAACAAAATAATTAAATGAAAACCTGTTAAAATAAAACCTTACCATTGAATTAAACGCATAAAATACTTGTTGTGAATTGGCGTGTGGGAGCATGGTCAAAAGGTGTGCATCCCAGCTCTCCCTCTCTGTCTGCCTGTGACAGAAGGTTAATCCCAGTCATATACACCACCCCCACCACACGTGACCTGACCTATGACCCATGAGCAAACGCACCACTAAACGTCACAAAACACAGTCCCCAAACAAATCAAAATGAACCCAAATTCCAAATCCACAAAAAATGGCATAATGGCTGTAACAGCCTGCATATAGTATTGGGTGAATGGCGGGACAGGTTTTCCTGTCAGACTGACACCCCCCCAACCAAAAGATGTTCTAGGATGGCCTTCGACTACGGACTACTGAACCGCATCATGAATTCTCTCACAAACTATTCTACACTATCAAGGCTCCTACATTTTTTAGCCAATAGGAGCTGCACCCACTGACGAGCTGGTGCAAACAGCCAGGACCACATGAACTGGAGCCATTGCTTCTCCTCTGGTTTGGGGTCTAATAGGCTGGACAAATAGAACTTACAATCCACAAGGAAATATTCCGGGTAGCCGAAAAATCCATCAAATGGATCAGGAAGCTCCATGAATGTCCACTGTGGAATTTGAATTGAGTCCAAAATAAGGAAAGTTGGCATAGACTTCAGGGCTCTACGTTTTCTCTGTTCTCCTGCTAATCCCATGGTTTTAGGCACAGTATTCTGTTACGAATCAAGACTGGGACAGGGAGTAATTGCAGGATCAAAAGTCTTTATTGACACACTAAAGTCAATGTCAAAGGAAAAGGTGTCAAAACATAAACTAGATTTTAGGCATGAAACACGAAACTTAGAACAAGATATAGAAACAATACCGCTTAGCACAATTATACGGCAACCCGTCTTAAACCTATACTCATCTATCATTTAGCTCTGGCATGAAACAAGAAACTGGACATGGAAATCATTTAACTAAGGCTATGGAATGGAACAAGAAACTAGAAATGGAAACATTACTGCGTGGCACCATTACACCAATCCATCTATACATTATCTAGACCCGAGGTATGAAACATAAAAACAAACATGTAAACTTCAATACTATGCGATGTGTGCAACAACGCGAGGGCTTTAAATAACTAAAGACATTTACATTAAATGCCTACAGCTGGCAACAATTGAACACACACTTTCGCACCTCCGCCAATAACTATACAGGGAGGGGACAGTACAGAAACCGAAACAAGTGCACACGTCCATTGTAAACAAAGTCCTATTGTTCATGCACACTTAAAGCACGGGCATGCATGCTCTCCGTGCACGTCGTCTCCGCAGCGCCATCTGCCAGTGAGATCGTGACAAGGGGAGCGTTTTTTTTTTTTTAAAGAATTAAACACTGACTTTCGTCTCTTCACACTTCCTGTCACTAAGTGCAAGATTGAATGTATATTTTCCCTAATGAGTTGTATTAAATATGAACTATGTAAGAAGTCGCAACAGGTTATCACTGAGTTAAATGATTTTGTGGATGAGTTTGCAAGGACAAAAGCAAGAAAATTAAGACAAAATCTTGCTCAGTTGCTTCCTAATTCATGCTTCAACTGCTATGATTCTTTGTGAAACTTTTCTTGTATAGGGGCAATTAAATTTACTTGTATATAGTGTTAATTGCATTAATTTCCAGTAATTACACTGTTTTGAAACTGTCCATGTCTAGATTTCTAATGTGGGGCCCTCTGAGACAAGAGATCTTTCTATTGATGCAGCATGTTGTATAAGTCACTGATTGAGAGTGTCTTGGCAAAAACAGTATTTCCCTCTCCCTAGATTTGGTTTCATTCCATATCTCATTCTTTTAGGATCTAATTGCTTTTCAATATTGGATTGACCAGTTCTAGCTTGTCATAACAAAGCACACTGATTTATACAGCAAGCATTAATGAGCATTAATCACCCTACACAAGCCTTAAAGAGTACTAACAAGAAAACAATGGCAGGATGCACATGAACTCGCCATGAACAAGTGTCCTGCAGACAAAGAAAAGGAGCTCTTCCTATGAAAAACAGGATATTGCTCTGTGCATTTCTGTAGATGTAGAGGGCGAGAGGAATACACCACTGAGATAGCCTACTAATTGCTGTGTTTTCTTAAGACACAGTTGGGGCCAAAACCAGTCTGAGAGACAAGCCCTCAGAGGCCATTTGAAATCCCCCTCAGATAGTTTAGTTAGAAGTAAGCTTTCTTAACTCATAGTACCTCTGGATGGACTTTCCGTTTCGTCATGTGCAGCAGTGAAAGACCTTGGAGTGATTGTTAACTCCAGTCTATCATTTGATGCTCATGTAGATAATATTACTAGGATAGCCTTCTTTCATCTCAGAAATATTTCTAAGATAAGACATATTGTCACTACATGATGCAGAAATTTTTGTTCATGCTTTTGTCACCTCTTATTGTAATTGCATACTGTCTGGAGGTTCCAGTAGGTGTATAAAATACTCCAGTTAGTCCAAAATGCAACTGCTAGAGTCCTAATTAGAACCAGAAAATATGAACACATCACCCCGATCTTATCAACAGTGTATTGGCTCCCAGTGAAATCACGCATTAATTATAAAATACTATTACTAACTTATAAAGCAGTAAACGGTCTCGCGCCACAGTATCTAAGCGACCCTGCTTTTCTATGAGCCGCCATGCCTACTTAGATCAAAAGATACAGGCTATCTGACGGTTCCTCGAATAGCAAAGACTACAGCAGAATGAAAAGCTTTCTCTTATAATAGCCTTCAAATTAGCGTTCGAGACTCAGACACAGTCTCAGTGTTTAAGTCTAGGCTTAAAACGTATTTGTTTACTCAAGCCTACGATGAGTAGACTTTAAATTATGCTAAGCACAGTCCTAACAATCTCTTCTCTTCCTCTCTCCTTCTGTCGAGCCACACACGATTTTATGGAGATACTAGAGATCCTGATCCTCTCTGCTCTCTGGACCTGCCTGATCCGCTCAGATGCCCTACCTCTGGATAGAGCTCTCATCTACTCCAATTCCAGATTGCTGGGACTACGGTTGCTTCTAAGGCCAAACAGACTTCATATTAAACCATAATGAAGTTTCCTTTACTTTTACACTATCCGTTGTTACCCAGATGAGGATGGGTTCCTTTCAGAGTCTGGTTCCTCTCAAGGTTTCTTCCTCTTAACATCTTAGGGAGTTTTTCCTTGCCACTGTTCCCACCGGCTTGCTCAATTGGGATAAATTCGCACATTTAAAAATCTGTATAACATGTTTATATGTTTCTGTAAAGCTGCTTTTATGACAATGTCCATTGTAAAAAGCACTGTACAAATAAAACTGAATTGAATTGATAGTTTTGGGTCAGATTGTGCATGCCAGAGCTACATGGCATTTGTAATGTAATTTTCTGAATTTAACAGAACTTCTGAAGTTTGGTTTGGCATGTTTTATGCTGCACAAATAAAACAGGCTGAATATAGTGATCCCTGAAACAGGTTTTGCTTTAACTATGGGGAAAACAATTAGTCAACATACTGATCAATTAGTAAAAATGAGTAGTCTTTCCCTAATACACAGTAGTATCTGCTATTCAATAGACTCCTCAAGTACAGCAATGTATTGTTTAGACTTAAAACCGTCAAATCCAGTGTTAGAAAAGTGTGAAAAAAACAAGCTGGATTATTACTATTATTATTATTATACTATTATTATTATTACTGTCCAACCGTAACCCTAATCCTCTCTCTCTCTCTCTCTCTCTCTCTCTCTCTCTCTCTGTCTCTCTCTGTCTCTCTCTGTCTCTCTCTCCCGCTTCTCTCCTGTCCTTTCATCATCCAAGACATTGTTTCTAAGTCATGGATATGTTCTCCAGATGGATTTGTTTTCATAAATGTGTCAGCCTGGTCTATAAATACAATATCTTCACTATGGGAGGAAACCCTTCCTACATCTACAGCAATAACATAACATGTCAAGGTAGCAGTTGTGAGTAACTCAAATGATTTTAGTTCATTACAGTTAAATAATTCCTTGGATGCACTGTTAAATGCAAACGTAAAGCTTAGTAGGCATAAGTAAATTTCGTAGTTTTTTACTCCTTTAGTTTTCCACATACCTGCCATTTGGCTTCTTCTACATACCCAGATACACACTTGTATTTCTATCATTGTGAGGAACTTTCACTGATTAATATATTACTGTCTATTAAAACCTAACCTTATGTTCAGTACCAAAATAGAAATCTTTCAGCTCTTTCCATTTTTTAATTTAAATAATTATTTTATGGGCACTGGCCAAATGTCCACGTCATGTGTTCCTTTCATTATGGGACATTCTGGATATTCTGGGGCCATAATGTGGTACACAATACACACCATCCAACCCCCTGAACGCACAAATGTAGTTCCAATATTTTTTTTTTACTTTCAGTTTTATTAAAACTTCGTACCTGCGTCCTTTCGTGCTTCTTTTAGTAAAAAAGTCCCTTTGACAGTTTGGTGCATCATAGACTGTGTATGTCTTGTCTTGTATGTGAGTGTGTGTTTGTACCTGTATCCATTCCCTGGCAGAATCTTCAGATGGTGTCCAGCCATTATCGTGGTAGTTTAATCGTGAATGGAAAGGAGACCAGCTGGGATTGTACTGAGATGAAGCGGAAATTCTCTCATCACTTATCTGACCAGATTCCATTCCCAAAGGAGACAGGCACATATCTGTAACACAACCACACACACACACACACACACACACACACTCAGTTAGCAATTCTTAGACTGATGTGTCTTCAAGAAACAAGTATTTAATCTAGGGAGCTGAGAAGCTTAAAGAATTATTACACTGTTCTTCACTAAAATTCTTTCACAGAAAATATTTTTACACTTTCACTGGCTGAGAATATTTCCAAATATTTCTAAAATGAATGTAAACTAGGTTAGATCTCAGAAATGTTTGCATAAAAAAACATATTGTAGGTAAACATATTGTAGCAAATCATTATGTGTTTCTTTTTTCCCCATTACTCCCCAATTTGATCAGCAGTCAATTTTCACCCATCACCTCTCCCCTATCATTTAACAGCTACCAACCAGGGAAGGTGAAAGTTAACGCTTGGTTCCTCTGAAACCTGTTACACAGCCAACCACTTCTTTTCAAACTGTTGCTTATGCTGCGTCACAGGGCAGCATAACACATTGGAGGAAAGTGCTATCTGCACTCTGAGTGAAAAGGGAGAAAGGGAATTACTTACCTCCCACTCAAAGAGTAAGACCAGTTATGCTTCCTTGGCTCCCGGTCACGTATAGCTGTGGCATCATCAGAAATTTGATCCTGTGATCTCTGACAAAGCACATGCTTTTCTATTGTGCCATTCAGGAGCCATCAAAGGATTTGTCCAATCAGAGCGCTCATTACTGAGTGATGTTAATCATGCCGTTTAGCCAGTGAGAGACAAACTGTGAATGCTCTGAGGCAGAACTAATATCACTACTTCCTTAAATAATGGACTTATTATAATGGACTTAAGCAAAAGTCTTAGGCACCCGATTTTCTTTAAGTACAAACTATGTTATAGATTTTTATTTTATGACTTCTACATTTTTGTGTCAGTACAATAACATTAGTTTTCAAGCACAAAATTAAAGGGGACCTATTTTGCAAAATTCATTTTTAAATGGTGTTTGAACATTTTTGCCCTAACGTGACATCACATTGGAACAAGTCCCTCCAAGGACTCAAATTTTCCACACTGGAACAGCTACAGTGATAAGCTAGAGTGATAAGTATAATGTCTCAGCTTTGTAAGCTTTGCGAGTATTCTGTTGTTGGTTGTAAAAATTAACATAAGAGTCTTGGCTGTAAGAATGAACATCTACTCTTAGCATCAGAGCCACTGAAGATGCAGTGGAGACGTTTTATTTTTGAAGGTAATGTGCACCCCAAAATACCTAAAATCGTATATTTTTGTGCAAATAAATTTATACCAGACTGCTTTGTGAATGAGGGTAAATCCAAAGTAGAATTTGCTAAAACTTAATTCTGAAGCTTTGTGATCAGTACCAGTGATCCAGCTTCATATACAGGAGATGACACTTTATATTTTGTGAATGAATGCAAAATCACCTTTCCAAATGAGCTTGTTAGCAGATTCCAAAGCTAATGTGGACAAAGTTACCATTGTCTCGGATTGTATTCACATTGACCAAATCTATGTCATCATTTTTATTTTTAACCAGAAAACGCTTAATGTCTGTAAAATTCCTAACCTCACCTTTATTATGCACAATGCAGTAAGGTGATTGTCTTTTTGTAAACTTTGTGCATTTTGTGCAAATCATTTTACACTAGACTGCTTTGTGTATGAGCTTGTTAGCATATTCTATGATTAATGCGGCTAAAGTTACCATCGGCTCTGATTGTATTCACGGAGACCAGAGCTATGCTGGAATTTTTTTTTTCAACCCGAAAATGCTTATTGTATATATAATTCATAACTGGACAAAACAGTAAGGTGACTATCTTTTTGAAAACTGTGTACGTTTTGGGTGAATCATTTTAGTATCTGAAGCATGAGCTATAAAGGATCACTCGCTGTAGTATTTGAAGCACAAACTGTAAAGGCAGAGCCCTCTTCTGGAAAAGGGGCAGGGAGCAGCAGCTCATTTGCATTTAAAAAGACATACACAAAAACAGTATTGTTATCTCATATATTATTATATTATTATATTTGCTGTAATATACTGCACAACAGTAAAGTCACAACAGTAAAGTCACAACCCTCTGTTACTAAGCTAATGATTTATTATCTGGGGCTCACAATTAATTATGACGAGTCTTAGTAATTGAATGATTATCAATATGATGATATCAGCTGGGATAGGGAGGCCCCAAGAAGAGGATGAACTTAGCAGACAGCCGAGTTCTGAAAGGCAAAAAAAATGTGATTCCCGATAATATGCACACTAAATGCTTGGCAAGAGCACAAATGGCAGTGTGGTGGCCAGGGAAAGACAAAGTGAGTAGTTGTGAAACGTGTGTCAAAAACAGCCACAGTGCATCAGAGCCTTTGCTGACCACCCCTTTATCGTTATGACGATGGCAGAGGGTGGTATCAGCTCTCTTCCAATGGAACAATTCTGTGCTAGTGATAGACTACTATTCACACTACATTGAAGTTGCTTCACTCACTACTACAATGACAGCTGTCATAGAGAGATTCAAAGCAACTTTTGCTCGCCATGGAGTCCCAGAGGTTTGGTCACAGATAAATGGGCTACAGTTTGTGGCATCTGACTTTGCATACTTTGCTATAGATTACGGCTTTCATTATGTGATAAGTAGCCCCCGCTATACTTAAAGTAATGGGGAAGCAGAACGAGCAGTACAAACTGTTAAATCATTACTGAGGAAAAGGGAGGACCCTCACAAAACACTTCTGGCCTACAGAGCCACTCCTTTAGCCTCTGATGCTTCAGCAGCACAACTCCTGATGGGACGAAACATCACACTTCATGTAAGTCTAGCCACACTCAAACCACTTTGGCCAGACCTTAATGCCTTTAAGAAAAAGAGAGTTAAAGGACAAACAGAACAAGTGGTACAACAGATGCTACAGAGCACAAACAAAACCAGCACTTACAAACAGGACAAACAGTCTGGATAAAGAACACATCTCACACAGGCAGCGTCACTAGCCCTGCTGACACACCACAATACTACATTCTGAATGGGCCAACTGGCAGAAGATGAGACATCAATCTCATCTGAGTGGCATCCCTTCATAGTCAAGAAACACACAGGACTGTGTTAGAGTGGTTAGACCAGGCAAAGAAGAATGGGAGAAACTGCCCAAAAATAGGTGTACCAAGCTTGTAGCATCATACTCAAAAAGACTTGAGGCTATAATTGGTGCCAAAGGTGCTTCAAAAAAGTATTGAGCAAAGGCTGTGAATACTTATGTACATGTTTTTTTTTTTTTTTTTGGTTTTTATTTGTAATAAATTTGCAAAGATTTCAAACAAACTTCTTTCACGTTGTCATTATGGGGTGTTGTTTGTATAATTTTGAGAAAAATAATAAATTTAATACAGGATTTCTCTTTCCAGGTCCAGCACCGGGCGGGGACCCAACATGGGAATGCAGATGGCCTCTCATGATGGGACGCCCTGCTGGCCCGACACACGAAGGCAGTAGGCTCGGAGCTGGGGGGGTACTCTGGCGACAGGCCCGCGGCCAACTCACAAGAAACAAAGTTAGCTCCTCCTGCTGTGGTGCTAAAGCGACTGCTCCACTTCAGCACCACCAATGCTTTGGACAGCCAGAGAACGTGTGGCGGGGCCACCAACACATACGCCGCTGCTGAATGACGGGCGGTATGGAAAAATTCCACCATCCAGCAGGCGACGGTAGAGTATAAAAGGGGCAATACTCCACTCGCAAGGGAGATGAGGCTCTCAGTGTGCATGTGATAACCTTTGCTGTGTGTTTTACAGACAATCCAGATACGAGTGAGGACTCCGCCCCCTGGCTGCACCAGCAGCTTCTCCTGACGGCAAGACGCAAACCCCGTTAGTCAGGAAATCACCAAGCATGCCCTAGGCAACCCTGTGGCGACGAAACACTTCACCTTACACCCCCACTTAGACACACACGCACACCCACACCCTCTCATGACCCTTTTGTGAATAAAGATTTCTCCACGAGAGACACTGAAATGACCTCCTGAATGTCTGTGCTCTGACCCCTGCTGGCTAAATTCCCTACATTAACCGCATACTGATTAGGCCACACAGCTGTTTAGTCCCAATCCTGTAAGTTCTCGTCATATCGTGCATATGGAAATGCTCTTACTTTCACTATTAAACATAGCCATGAGTTCTACTGTTATGATGTCACTTCACCAAGCTGTTTAAAGATCTCTGATCACGATTATCCAAGATTTTGAACATTCATTATTCTGACCACATTTCTTCTTCAAAGTTGACAATTCACCACTGTCCTTCTAGGATTTAATAATGCGATGGACACTTCATAATGTAATTCAAGTAATTTCAGCAAACTCCTTAGTTGTTTTCATTGCTTGGTGCAGGCCAATAATTTGCCCCTTCTGAAACACAGTAACATCTTTTCCATCTTTTCCATGGGATACATCTTCTGGCATGGTTGTTTAAGAAATCAGGAGCTACACACTGCATCAGTTAGGATTAAAAGAATTGTTGCCAGCTGAAACATTTTAATCACTAAAATAATTGTCCAATCATAAGCATGCTTATTTAAATCCAAACAGTGACCTTTTTTGTCCAAGGAGTGTATATACAAACAATGCCAACATGCAAACAAGGTGTGTACCGACACCTATTTTTTTTTCTAACTTCAAGCACTACAGAGATGAAAAAGGTGACAAATTGTATCAAATTATGGTCATAAATCATTTTGGTCATAAAAGGAATTTCCAATTCCCTACACTACATAAATCAATGTCCTCAGATATTATGTTATTTAAGACAGGGACAAAAATATCATAATAAAAAAAACAGCTGTTCTAGGACAAAGATTTTAATGGTTTCTCCCCTAACTGTAGATCAATTTAGCTGTAGTCAGGTCTCATCTACGAGTTCCCCCATCATATGTCTGTTATTTAGCTGGGGGAGTGAGGGGTTTTGTGCTTCCCCGAGCCATTTAAACCCAGTCACCACATCTTTTCCAACTGCTGCTCAGACAATATGTCAAATCTGAATGTAATTGTACGAGAGTGCTAACATCTACAGTATTGTACTCTATATACAAGTTAAAAGACACCCATGGTTGGCTAGGGTCAGTCTTATTTGCAGTGGAAGAAATGCCATCTCTTGTATCCACAAAGCAGGGCCAATTATGCTTGCTCAGACTCTAGATACAGATGGCTGTATCATTCTCAGTATGCACAATTTGATGAGGATTGGGCAGATGCATAGACAGCTATGCCACTCAGGAGTAAAAACCTTTACCAACATAATAAATTTAACATTAAGGACATAACATTAAGGACATAACATCTCACTTTTACTGTGTTTAAATTCCTGTAAAGCTGCTTTGAGACAATGTCTATTGTAAAAAGCGCTATACAAATAAAATTGAATTGAATTGAATTGAATTGAATTAAGGACATTGTTTTTCATAATAACTGACAGGATGATTGACAGTGAGCACTACTAACTGGCTTGCTCTTGGCTGGGCTCTTGGTTGGAATGGATCCTGTAAGTGGATGAGAAGCCCTCCTTTGTGACGGCATTGTCTGTGTGAATGGAGAGGGACAAAATGCCAGTGTATGACACAACCCGGCCTGGACTACTGGAACCACAATACCTTCCAATGTGAGGACCAACTGAGAGAGAGAGAGAGGGGGGGGGAGCACTCATTCCATCAAGAACCATGTATAGTTTACACACACATTAAACTGTCAGTATCACATAATCTCAATAAGGCAGTTAACACTGCCTTTTTACCCATTTTCTCCCTCAATGTCATTATATTTCTTATTATTATGTTGATAAACAATTATTGTCTTTAACATTAAAGCGACTGTTAGCAATAACCTTAAATCCAACTGCACTTTTAATTAGGCAACAAAAACATGGTGGGCACATAACATGATGGATTAACATTTTTTAAAATTCAGATTGTAAATTATATTCATATATATATATATATATATATATATATATATATATATATATATATATATATATATATATATTCAAGTTGTTTATATTAATGGTATTTTAAATATGATAAAGAAATATGATTATTGAGTGACTCATGCAGACCCACAGAACTGTAGTGATGTTTCGTTCATTAATGATTCGTTCATTTTGAACGAATCTTTACTATGACTCGGGAACAACGAGTTGTTTCAGAGAGTGATTAATTTCCGGACACACACACAGTGAGTGAGAGAGAGAGAGAGAGAGAGAGAGAGAGAGAGAGAGATATTTTAATTACAGTATATTCTGCTGAAATGAACGAAAAGTCTTGAAAAAAGATTTGTTCATTTTGCTGAACAAGATTCAAAGATCCGAATCAATAATATGATCCGAACTTCCCATCACTACAGCATTGCCACCTCACAGCTCTATGGTCATGGGTCATGTACGGGGCTTTTCTCTCTCTACCTGTCGGGTATCCGTCCCAGATCTCTAAGTAGTCATATCGGCATGAGGCTCCAGTTTGTTTGTTGTCAGGTTCCATATCAAAGCTCTGAAACTCCAACACAATCTCTGACATCTTTGGTGCAAAGATGATATATGTGCACTCCAGGTTGTTGGGGTATGTATCAGGAAAGCCTGGTGTTTGGATCAAACCGCTTGGAGCAGTGAAGTTTCTGGAACATTCTGAAACTGACAAGACCAGAAAGCCATAGAATATTAAGACATATACTGTATGGAAGCAAAAATAATATTTAGATTTGAATTAAAAAATAATAATAAATGACTAATAAAAGTCATTGAATTATAAATAATGCAAGTTACCATTGAATTCATAATAGGAAATATTTTAGGTCAAAACCACAAAATCTGGAATACATTTATTTTGAATGAATCTCCTTGAAGTTCTATTTAGCTTTATTTCAGTGTTCAGAGATTCACAGTATAAAATTCATGTTTTCAAAAAAATCACTTTATATATTCAAATATTATTTCAGTGTACACAAATTCAAATTAAGATGTCATTCAGTTTTTAGACACTCAAAACCTGTTTTGAGAGAGATTGCTCATTTCAGTCCTCATATTTAACCAGTCAAATTCATGTTTTGAAAGGAACTACAAAATTCTATATTTAAAAAAAAATCCAAGTTTAATATCTGGGCTACCCAGGGGTAGGCAATGGCACGTTTGTGTAATACGTTGTTGTCCTCAAATGCCTTCCTTTCTTATGAGTGCACTCCTATATCAGTATATCAACAGAACACTGCAAAGGCAATTGTGGATATGAATCTGAATCTGCAGGAGTGTGGGGGAATGAGCAAATTATAATGTGGCACACCTGATGCCTATTTGTCATGGACATGCTGGAACTAGCCTTGGACTACGATTCCCAGCCGCCACTGCTACACACATGATCGCGCGACTTGACTGGTTACCCCTGATTCACATTTTAGGTAATTAGCATGGGTATTTAAGTCATGGTTTGTGCGACACTCACTGACTATGACTATGTTTACATGGACAGCAGTAATCTAATTATTGACCTTACTCTGAATAAGACGATATTGAGATTAAGGTGTTTACATGAGTCGCTTTTAGAATACTCCTCTCATGTTCCCGTTTTACATGTTATAGGACATAGTTCAATTAACAACACACATTGTCACCGCACCATGTCATCCAACGCCCCTCCAGAATTTCACATATTGTTATGTTACAGTTTGTCTGCGGTATACAGTTTTAGGTGGTTAATTAATTTTTTTTACGAACACTTCAAATGCGGTTAATTATTTGTCATGCTGTACGTGCAAATAGACAACTGCTTGAAACCGTGGGCTGTGTCCCAAACAGCATACTTACTGTCTATATACAGTGCCTTGCGAAAGTATTTGGCCCCCTTGAACTGTTTGACCTTTTGCCACATTTCAGGCCTCAAACATAAAGATATAAAACTGTATTTTTTTGTGAAGAATCAACAACAGGTGGGACACAATCATGAAGTGGAACGAAATTTATTGGATATTTCAAACTTTTTCAACAAATAAAAAACTGAAAAATTGGGCGAGCAAAATTATTCAGCCCCCTTAAATTAATACTTTTGTAGCGCCACCTTTTGCTG
>JAFFST010013690.1:40817-51597 GCA_022414735.1 Noturus placidus | reverse complement strand
CTGTTTTTATTTATTTTATTTTTTATTCTGTTATATTTTATTATCTTATTTTGTTCAGCACTTTGGTCAGCTTTGCTGTATGAAATGTGCTATATAAATAAATTTTACTTACTATATATGTGTGTGTGTGTGTGTAATATATATATATATATATATATATAAATTTATAATTTTATTCAGTTAAATAAAAAAAAAAATGAATGACTTCTGTAGTACACAGGGTCCGCATGGGTTTAGCCCAGCAGCTGCTCTGGAACAAGCAACGCGGCAGAATGCCTCCTGGTGTGAGCTACATGACAGGGAAATAAACTGAACATGCACCTCTATTATAAATTTGGCACAACACAAGCTTTTTAAACCAGAAGCTTCCTTGGAGGCCAAACGCAAAGTCATAACATGTTCCAGTAATATAAACTCGGTGAGTTCTACAAATACAAAAGTTATCAGGCTAATATTCTCAGCCTTGTCTTATTGAGCACTATCTGATTAGATTGTGATGCCTGATGCCAATTGGTGGTTGTTTTTATCAGGAACTGCTTCAGCGATTCAAATCAATAAATACTGAAATCCACTGTGTAGGATTCATTTCCCATCTATAACATAATGCACTGTGGTAAAATATTTCACTTGAAGTTAAATCAGTCTTTTGTGTAAAAGGGGCCATTAAAAAAATAAAAAATAAATAAATAAAAATTCATATAATATTCAGTATAACATAAACAGTCTGGTACATAGTGTGTATTTGTAATATGTATCTCCTGGGTATGCATATATGCATGAAACAGCAGGAGTTTTATATGTACAATATTGACCAGGATTAATCACATTGCTGCTGTACTACAAGCAGAGCAAATAATAAAAAAATATATATAATCTCCCCCTCCAACACATTTAATCCTCTGTAATCAAGAATGAAAGTGTTTTAATGTTAAAGGTTTTAGAGAGGCAAGAGAGCGCCAACTAAAGCCAGTTATGGAGCTGAAAGGTGAGCACAGACCTCCATAAGGCCAAGATACCCACATGGAATTAGCATGATTAAAGAAGGGTTAGTTTGACATTGCCATTGGCTACAGGCAATACAGTCACCTCTGAGACCAGACAAAGCCCAGTGGGGTCTGAATCACAGTAGCACAGTGAGACACATGAGTGCACACACACATACATCGAGTTATGAGAACACTAAGCAATACAAGTAAGAGTACTTTGCATTACTTAAATGACCTGAGTGCTGTAATGCAGCACTCCTACAGAAGAGAGAGGGAATCATTTTCAAAGGGATCTCATTATAAGCATAGTTTTCCTTCTTACTGGAAATATAAGATAGACATCATTTATTCAGCCAGCTTTATTACAGATTTCACTACAGGGTCAGTCTGGTATAATGATCACAATTTGAAGTTAAACTGTTTTATTACTATACAGATATGGGTGAAAGAATTGTCAGAGCCACATAGTAACACTGAGCAGCACTTAAAGTGCAAGGAAAGAGAAACATCACATCCATATGGATGAGCATTTAAAATGCAGCCTGGAATTAAAGTGCACATAGACTGTTCATGTAATTGAGTAAACAAATAGATATTGTGGTTTATAGTTCAGTTTAACTTTAGCATACAAACAAAGTAAAACAAAGAGCTAAAAGATATTGGTGAATGAAGGTTGATGCTATGCACACATCGACCACATTATTACAACTGTTTATTTATGCAATTAGCCAATCATGTGGCAGCATGCAGATACAAGTCAAGCGCTTCAGTTAATGTTCACATCAAATATCAGAATTGTGTCAGATGGTCTGGTTTGAGTATTTCAGAAACTGATGATCTCCTGGGATGGATTTTCATGTTAACAGTCTCATCATTAACAGTCTCTAGAATTTACAGAATCTGTGAAAAACAAACAAACAAACAAAAAAAAGCAAACAGCAGTTTTGTGAGCAAAATTGCCTTGTTGATGAGTGGTCAATTCCTAGACTGGATTAAGCTGACAAGAAGGTTATGCTAGCACAAAGGAGAAAATAATGTTAGAATGCACAACATACTAACCTTTGAGGTTGATGGGCTGCAACAGAAAAATAACACATCAGGTTTCACTTGTGTCATCCAAAAAATAGGAATCTGAGCATACAACGGGCAGAAGCTCATTGAAACTGGAAAAACATTGCCTTGTCTAATGAATTCAATTCATCCTGTGACAAGCAGCTGGTAGGGTCAGAATTTGGCATCAACAGCATACAGTGCATCCGAAAAGTATTCAGTGCTTCACTTTTTTCCATTTTGTTATGTTACAGCCTTATTCCAAAATGGATTAAATAAATTATTTTCATTATTATCCGTAAATGTAAGAAGTCTGGAACCAGCAGGACTCTTCCTAGAGCTGGCCGCCCGGCCAAACTGAGCGATCAAGGGAGATGGGCCTTAGTCAGGGAGGTAACCAAGACAGGTCACTCTGACAGAGCTCCAATGTGTCTCTGTGGAGAGAGGAGAACCTTCCAGAAGAACAACCATCTCTGCAGCACTCCACCAATCAGGCCTGTATGGTAGAGTGGCCAGACAGAAGCCACTCCTCAGTAAAAGGCACATTACAGTCTGTGTGGAGTTTGCCAAAAGGCCCCTAAATGATGCTCAGACCATGAGAAACTAAATTATCTCGTCTGATGGCCTGCATGGCAAGTGTCACGTCTAGAGGAAACCAGGAACCAGTCATCACCTGGCCAATACCATCCCTACAGTGAAGCATGGTGGTGGCAGCATCATGCTTTGTGGATGTTTTTCAGCAGCAGGAATTGAAAGACTGGTCAGGATCGAGGGAAAGATGAATACAGCAACGTACATATAAATTAGAAATATAAATAGATTAGATCAATTATACACAGCACACTAAGCACCAGCCTCTACTAAGCACTACTCCACTACTAAGCACTATATTTCACAGGCATGGAACTAGCAATTAAAATCAACAATAACCAATCCCCCCAATAAATGTCTGCAGCAGCAAGCATACTGGTTCCATATATATCTACTTGTTCATAACCAAGCGCCTCATGAATATCAATGAGCCTGTTATCAGCCAACCCCTAACACTGCCCAAGACCTCATTACCTGAGTGCACTTTTTGAAATTTAAATGAAAATAATATAATGTTTTTTTTTTAATAGAAGGAAACCTGTCCACATATTCCTGATGAACTGCACCAACAGCACAACAGATTTAATTGGCTTCTGCAATATTATTAAAATGTATAACATTACTTTATTTTTCCCACCCTATTAAAGCTCTATTTTCATCCAATCCCTTGGGTTGGCTTCCTGGTATAGAAACTGACCTTATCAAATGGAAAAGCTAGAAAAAAGAATATTAATAATACTGTACTACTTATGAGAAAATAAGGAGAAAAGTTGGGTGGTTCAGGTTTTATTCATTCCTTCATTTGTTTGTTTGTGTAGCTAAATACATAGGAAAAAAAATCAGTACCTGAATGTTTAAATTATTTAAAGGAGATTAATTTGTGGGGCAACATTTGGCAATTGTTATTTCTCAGCCATGAATTCATTCTCTTTTTCAATCTTTCTCTTGCTCTCTCCATCAGTCTAAGCTAATAGTTCTGCCTGCCTGCATGTTACCTCAATTGAGTTCAACAGTATTTTCACTGGCAAAAGAAACACATACAGTACAGTATGCAATCTATAAATACAAATAGAATATTACCATTGCAACCACCTAAAGAAATATTTAGGAATAGAATCTATGTAAGGACTTGGGAGTGTGTTGTTATAGAAAAATATTCAACAAAAGGTGTGGTGTGATGCAGCCAGTGGAGTAAGTTTATTATTTTCCAACAACAGCACAATACAAAGTATTTTATTCCTTTTATACCACAGCAATTTTCTAAGGTTAAGATTTTTTTTATTTATAAAATAAAGTCAATGAATTTTTTTCACTTAATGATTTAGAGCCTCAACATTAAACTTAAATATATCAAATTATTCCCTTACATGATATTTGCTTAAACCAGTCATTCTTATACCAGCCTCTCTTTTAACTCGCTCTTAAAGTTAAAAGCACAAAAACACATTACAAAGAAGCTGCAAAGCTCTGCAACTTGAAGACTTGCCCCTCTCTGAAAACATAAATGAAAAAGCCTTACCTCTCACAAATCTCTGACAGTGGAGACTCCTTCCAAAAATGCTAAACAAATCTTCTCTCAGTAGATTTCCACATAACAATTACGCATTATTTAAAATTTGCTTTGGTGAGAATCCCACAAGTCCCTGTCTATGTTGTTACTGCAGAAACAAAAACATATTAGAACAAGATAATGAATATAAACATGGGATTTATCTTTCAGCAGGTACTACTGTTTGTGCCGTGCTATTATAGAAGGGTCTATAATCACCTTCTGACCAATCAAAATTGACAATAGTTGTCATATAAATACCGGAAAAGGAGTAGTGACTACAATTCCTATCAGCCTCTGCACCTCACCTGATCATGTCACATGACTGATCAGGATTGGGGTTAATGATCCCTTGATTCACCTGATTCATGTTTGGGGTTAATGATCACTTGTACAGTATCTCACAAAAGTGAGTACACCCCTTACATTTTTGTAAACAGTTGAATCTATCTTTTAATGTGACAATACTGAAGAAATGACACTTTGCTACAATGTAAAATAGTGAGTGTACAGCTTGTATAATGGTGTAAATTTGCTGTCCCCCCAAAAAAATAACTCAACATACAGCCATTAATGTCTAAACCGCTGGAACAAAAGTGAGTAAACCCCTAAGTGAGAATGTTGCCACTGGAGTCCTCTTCCAATCCTCCATGACAAAATCATGGAGCTGGTGGAGGAAAGAGACCGTGTGCTCCTCCACCTTCCATATGAGGATGCCCCACAGATGCTGAATAGGGTTTAGGTCTGGAGACATGCTTGGCCAGTCCATTACCTTCACCCTCAGCTTCATTAGTGATGCAGTGGTCATCTTGGAGGTGTGTTTGTGGTTGTTGTCATGATAGAATACTGCATACTAATAATGCTCTGCTTCAGTTTGTCACAGACCGCCTCATGGGTCTCCCGCTGGAGCTCTGTGGAGGAGGTCATCACGTTGACCTCCGACTGAGGCTCTGGAGATGAGGTCGCCACGTTGACATCCAACAGGAGCTCGGCAGGTGAGACCTACTTGTGGGTCTGAGCTTGAATCTCTGGAGGAGGCCACCACGTTGACCTCAGACTGGAGCTCGGCAGGTGAGATAACCTCATGGGTCTCAGGTTGGAGTTGGGCGAAAAGCTTGCTATGTTGACCTCAGGCTGGCACTCGGCCGCTGAGACCACATACTGGTAAGTTGTCTTAGGCAGAAGCTTTGGGTAGGAGGTCACCCAGTTTGCCTGCTCATAATAGGAGGTGAACAGCAAGGCAGGTTTATCTATGAGGCAGGCCTTACCCAAACACTAATCCAGGTTGGGGGCATACTCTCGACTCCCAAACTCCTTTATTAATAATCCCACAAACTGAGTTACATTGTGCAGACCCTTGGAATCTGTATGGGCCAGACGCTCCGCCGACTTGGGCTTGGCCAATGAGCATGAACCCTAGCCACTGCCTCATATCAGGCTTGGGGTGTGCCAGGCTCAAAAATGCAATTGGCAGTCAAAGAGAAAATATTCAGGGTAACCAAAAAATCCATCATATGGCTCTAGGGGATCATGGCAACCCATTAAGGAAGCTTGACAGAGTTGAGTCTTGGTAGGGTGTTCCTTATTACACTGGCATGTCTCCTCCTTTTTCTTGCTGCATCCATGGTGAGGCGTAGTATTCTGTCACATAATACATGTAATGAAGGTTAGGATGGATGCAATTGCAGATAAGACAGAAGAGAGACAGGCAGACAATTCCAAAATAGAAGACAATGGCGAGGTCTAGAAACAGGTAATAGACCATAACAAAAGCATGTGTCCAAAGTAAACAAAGTCAAGGTCACTGAAGACCCAAAAACATGCATTCGCTAAGAGCTCACGGATTGTGTTTGCATTCCTTGCTTCGGGTTTCCAAGCACGCTGCAATACTGCAGTGCTAGGTCGAGGGGACACTGTACAGTGTCCAAAGTAAAGAAAGTCAAGGTCACTGAAGATCCAAAAGCACCCGTTCGCTAAGAGCTCACGCACTAGGCTTGCGCTTTGAGCTCGCACAACGAGCTAGCATTTCGGGTTTCCAAGAGCGCTGCAATACTGCAGGGTTAGCTCGAGGGGAAATCGTGACAGTGTCCCATTATGTGAGACCTCCTCAAAGTTCAGCTTTTAGAGTCTTCCATTTTTAAATGTTTATTTTTTTTTTACTCTGCAACAATGCTTAAAATTAAATGTAATGAAGGTTATTTTTTTTTAACTCAAGTAAAAGTACAATGATTTAACTATACTCAAAAAGGTACTATTAATGTACAGTGAAGCATGTACTCAAGTTGTCATGAACTGGTTTGAGGAGATGGATGCAAGTGCAGATAATTTATTGTACAAAGTAAATATTAATTAGATAAATTCATACAAATAATGCAAAGACAGGTATGAACGGTCAAAAACAAAGCAAGATTCGCTAGTTGGATATAACATACTCAACCTCAAAGTTGTCAATATAACTTGAAATATATCATTTGAAGCACTTCTCCTTACTGTTGGTTTACATAGCTGACTGCCTCCCAATAATGTAATTCATGATAAACTGGGGATGTTCTTGTAAACAGCGATTATGTCATAATCACCTGTGCCATCTTTACACAGTTATCGCCAATAGTGAAAATGACTTCTAACACACAGCCCCGGATGAAATTGAGCTGGCTGAGACAAAACGTGGAAGCGATTGTGGACTTAAACAAGAGTCCACGTCCATGATCGAGTACCCTCAATTCTAATCTACCGTATATTCAAAGAGCTGAAATCAGATTCATTGTATTGAAATATCTAAGTGAAATATTTTGATTACATGCATCAAAATATTTCAATTATACATTTAAAAAATCATGAGTTCAAGTTCTGGTGAATTCAGATTTAACCTCATAGGCTGTGTTCCATTTTCTTTATGGTTCACAGCAGGGAGTTGAGCCAACAAGCCTCCAGCCACTTAAATGCTAGACTGAGAAGAGCTCTTTTCTGAGGTTTATTAAACCATTCCCAGGACACCACAGGGGTCACATTCACCTTCTAAACCCAAACTCTGCTGACTAAGAGCCTTAAGGAAGGAACTTAATGCTCTGTAATAATCCCTTCATCTGATAGAATTTTTCCCACAGTCTTGGAAGGGGAAAAAAAATGTGTATATTTAGTTAATTTGAATAGCAGTGTGTTATAGATACTTGTTCAAAACCTTGTTGTGTTGTACCACCCTCTATTTGTCTCTCTCTTTCTCGCTCTCTCTTTCGCCTCTCCTCCATTGGCATATCTTTTGATTAAGAACAGCGTTCTGAGAGGGCTCTTGACGGCACCCATCTCAGCCTGAGGTTCAGGCTTTATTAAGCTCTAAGCTCTCAGCTGAGCCCAAATGAGCAGCTCCCATTCATAATTACTATCACTAGTAGAGACACAAAGTACTTAGTATTACATTCTGTCAGGTGGGAATTCTGCACATTACTATATAGTAAAATTTTAGTCACATGTCCTGATTATGAGATTTTCATGCCATAAAAACTGCAATTAAAAATAGCTGCTTTTTGAAGGCATTTGAATTTGCAAGTGTCAATTTATTGCTTCAATATGACAAAGGAAAGATGAGTGAGATTAGGACAAGATAATAAGTGTGTGGGTGACCGAGAAAGAAAGAGAGTGAAAAACTAAGGCACCAGTATGAACATTTTAACTCCCACACTTTGTTATCCCTATGGTTATTTAGCACAGTTTGTATCACATCACAAATCCATCTCAAGTCTCTGGTTCAGTATGAGAGAAACCTGCAATCTTGAAATTGTTTAAATGAGGAGCAAAAATTCACTGTGATCAGCATGTGTAATTGTAACGGTGTATTATAGATAGTGCCATAGAATTTTCAGTAAAAAAAAAAAAAAAACCCCGAACCTTGCTAGATCAACATTTTTTAAATTAATGCTTTGACTTTCACTTTGTGTGTGTGTGCACGTCATCATACTATAATCAAAGCCTGAAGACTCTAATGCTAGATATTTCACCATTACAAGTGTTTCAATTATCTACAAGCAAGAGGAGACACGGTGTTGCTCATTTCTCAACTGAATGAGCAACAAGATGAAGAAACTGCATTCTATCAAAATAATACCTGATGCGCTCTTTTATGCCATCTTCTGGCTATAAACTATGATCTACATATAAGTGAAATACACAAATAAAAGCTTAAATGAACAACATACTTAATTATTTTTGGCTGACATTGTTGGAGTGTATATTTCTGACCTAAAAATAACCAGACTGATGTTTAAAGCTACATCATCATCTTCCTTGATGCACATGTTTTCCATCCATCCATCCATTTTCTATACCACTTATCCTACACAGCGTCATGGGGGAGCCTGGAGCCTATCCAAGGGGACTCAGGGCACTAGACAAAAGACACCTTGGATGGGGTGCCTACCCATCACAGGGCACAATCTCATACACACCCATTCACATACTATGGACAATTCAGAGATGCCACTCACCCTACAACGCATGTCTTTGGACTGGGAGAGGAAACGTGAGTACCCTGAGGAATCCTTTCCAGTATAAGGAGAACATGCTAACTGCACACGCAGGAAGGTTAGCGGCAGGGCTAGACTTTGTACAGTTGTAACTTGTACTATAACTTAATCTGAAATTCACTGAAATTCCCCCACTTGTTTGAATTCTAATAAATTTCACAAATGCATTCTTTTGGCTCTTTGGGAAAGACTTCTATCTTAAAATGTAAACTGGATTGTGCTGATTGTTAAGATTGGTAACACATGTCACTACCTGCATATGTATCTGTTTTTATTCCAAATATCTGCATCAGTATTCAGAATTAAACATAAAGCGAATGTGGCCAGAATTGGATTTTTTTTTTTAATTAAAGAGGAACCCTATAACTATGCCACTGGAAACACTGCAAAACACTTGAAATAATAACAATAATAATAATAAAAAAATACAGGTAGAAATGCCAGAATTGGTTGTGAATTCTGACTAACAGTTGTTGTTATTTTAAACTCCTGCAGTTATAATTTTTTAAAACAAACAAGTAGCCTAAATGTCAGGTCAACTCCTTCCTCAAACTCAACTTCTCAGAACACACCATGCCATTACAAACATGGTGAGAACTACAGACTACAATCCCCAGCACAACACTCAACAGGCAGGTTTATCATCTCCTGAGATTTAATCACACACACCTGTTTCCAATTACACCCACACCCTATATAAACAGACTTTGGCGATTCAATTACTGTGAAGTCGCACACAGTGTGCATAACCTGAATTTATGTAGCCTTTTGTTCATTAGTCCCTGTCCTGGTTTTTGTGTCCCGGTCTCTGCTATGTTATACTGTTTCCCAATCGCCTGAACAAGTGCCTGTTCTTTTTTTTCACATTGAACTTTTCCCACAATTTGGAACTGTTTGCCTAGCTGTTGTGACACTAATTTAAACCATCATGGCCCTGACCTGGTATTTACTAATTATGAATGATTGTCCAGTGTAAATACATGACCACTGATACTCATATTAATATAAGTGGTCCTCAAACATGACCGCCTACATTAAAGTAAAAATCGCCCACTCACTTAATCATTTTGGTTTGGATTCCAATCCTGCATATCTCTAGTCTCAATCAAATTACCCATGAATCTTTCTGGCATTCCTCAAATAGTGTACACCCTATTTGTGTCTGTATTCTTTTTTATCTGTTCATTCCGATTGAGTCATTCACATTTGTTTAGATACCTATAACAAACAGAGCTTTACAGAGGGTGGCTGAAGTGAGCAAGGCCAATGTGGAGGACCCAGCAGAGTAGCTGTTAAACCAGCCTACGTTTGGAAGGCAGATGCTCTGAAAGAGCCGATCCCCTGCTGCTCTGGCCTGATGTGAAGAAATAACTCAGCATTTAGCCTGCTCGTGCTGGAAAAATTTGGTGAGAGTTTCAAATTCTGTGCTCTCTCCAAAATGAAAGGAACTGTCTGGAGTTTGTTGCAGTACCACTGACACTTTATGAAAGTATCTTTCTTCTTCTAACTCTTCACAACCCCTTCTTTCCTTCTTCTATGTGGAATACGGGAAGGAAGAGAACTGAGCCTAGGAGCCTATAACATCCTATGCTCTCTCCCTGGGTGTTTGAGCAGCAACTTGCTCAGTTGCAGGAGGATGAGGGAGGCTTTGATCAGTCCACATGGATCTACTGTATGAGTCATATGGTGTGCAGAACCACCCCATCACTATTATAAATTGTGAAATCCCACTACCATGGATCTCCTCCTTTAGTAAACAACCCCAATCCCTGGATTAACCCTTTCTCACCACAGTCTCTCTCTCTCTCTCTCTCTCTCTCTCTCTCTCTCATTCTACTTTTTTACTGAGAAATGTGTGGTTCTAAGTGCAAGTGGTTTATTGTTGCCAAGGAAACTGCCTTTCATTTCCGGCTGCTAACCTGCATTGTGTTCAATGTTTGTTGAATAGAAAAAAGTATTTTTGATTTATTATGCCCTAATAAAACATGTTGTGATTTACACAGCAAATTAATTATGGAGGTTCGAATTCGGGTTCGAACGGAGTGGGACGTGAAGTTGGAGGCTCCTGCTGATTTCGATTAAAA